>OZ021686.1:10698496-10883438 GCA_963978505.1 Listrodromus nycthemerus | reverse complement strand
AAGGTGGGGCAAAATGGACCGGTGTTTTTTTTTTTTTTAATTGAAAAAAATCTTGTCATGGTTTTTGTTGTGAATATGGAAAATCTCTAATCGCGTTAAGGGGTATATGTGTTGATTGAATATTGAACTAAATGAGAAGTGATTTGGATGTGAAAATTTTCATGTTGAAACAAATCATAAAAAAAACGAATGCTGGACTGTAGTTTGTTAATGAAAAATTGAAACGGAGAGGTGTTGATTAAATTTTCGTGTTAATGAGAATTGTACGGTCAACGAGGTTTATTTATATTTGTTTGTAAACGCCGTAGGGAACCGAAGTTTCCATGCAAAGTAGAACTGTGTGTCTGTTAATTCGCACGTCTGTATTCAGCAACGTGCTACTAGAATTTTTTTTGCATAGAACAAAAGAAGACCATTTCGCCCCGAGCTCCCTTCCCGATTTAGAAAAAAAATTTTATCAAAAAAAAAATTGAGGTGCTAATGTTTTTAATGGGAATTCAAGCCGGACGAAAACTCATTGCAAGTGTACAAAAAAAAAAAAAAAAAAAAAAAAAAAAAAAAAAATAGTCGATACTTCAATTGCAAGTATAAACTTTAAAAAAAAAATACACATCTTTCTTAGATACAAAATTGAGACAGGGAGATGTGAATTAAATGTTGAGGTGAATAAGAACCGTACTGTGAGAGAGACGTAACGAGTCGCTGTACGTCATATTCAACGGTGTACGAAAATCAACTCTGAATGAACTCTCTCCTCGTCCCAATACAATTTCTCCCTATTAATTCGTACGTCTATATCTAGAAACTCGCTACTATATCGAGAATTGCGTCACGTTTGTCTCTAAGCGTCGGAGCTCTTCTCGAATGTGACGACATCTTTGTAATATATATATGCACAGACACGCGCGCGCATATCTATATGTTTATGTGAAACCGTTGCGTACGGTTTCTCTCCCTCGCGAGCAATTTCCGTACGGCAATAGCGTAGCGAGAGGTCATTATCGGGGGGAAGGTCGTGGGTCACCATTCACGTATGCGGGCTTCTCTTATGCCTGTATACATCGACCAACCGAACGTCAGCTTTCTCGCGCGACATTCAAAATCGAACGAGACGTCAACACTGCGAAGAAAAGAAAAACCCTAAAAATATTCCCGATGGAATTGTTTTTCTTGTTTTCTTATTTCTTTTAATTTTCGTTCGCGCGCTTCACACCGATGCATCGATAACTTCGCAAAGTGACCTTACATGCAAAAAGGTATCTCCGATAAATTGGCTTTGGCCATCCCTGAAGTCAGCGCCGGACGGTGCCCGACCACGTGCTCTCTCGCCCTACTACGAACACCGCACTTCGCACCGTTCCAACGCTCTCCGCCATTTCCCTACGCCGCCCTCCCGCCTATTTATAACCAACAACCGAGTCCACTTCGAAACTCACTTCGTATTACCGTGTGTGGGCTCTCTCCACGTGCCCGATAATCGGCAACTTTAACACTCGGCGAGACGCGGGGACACGTGGGACAATCACATTCACTGAAGTTACGACGATTTAACCTGTTCGACGACGCGTCGATCACAGCGCGCTGGCCCAGCGTGGCGCTCGGAGCGTACGCTAGTCAAGCGACGACGCTGCCTCGTTTCACGGCGACCGACGAATCTCGTTTGCGGTGCCTTACGGACTATGAAAGCTTCGTTGACGGAGCGTAAGCTCGCCGGTCGTGGCTCGCGAAAGAACTGGAGAGGAGGAAAATAACACACGGGGCCGTCGTACGTGCTACTCGATCGCGGGCCTCGTGCTAACTGAGCCGCAGAGCGCTCGGCACTGCTTGTTACTCTCTCGCTTGACTCTACTCTTACTGCTGCCTACTGGCTCTTGCCACTCTGTGCCTGCCTCGCTCGCACGTTCGCTTGTGTGCTGCGAGCCGCTCTGTAAAACTCCTCTCTATGCTGCACAGAGGACAAGGCGATACGCGTGCAGTCGGCTTTGTTGCTGGATCTTAGGCCATGTACGTGTAAAACGTTGCGCGAATTTATACACACCTATGCGGTCCGCGAAGGACACACGAGCCTTATAGGCATGGGTGTGAGTTCACCTTTTTTTTTTCTTCTCGATACTCGCGAAGGCACGTTCGATGGGAGAGCCGTGCGCTTCGTTTATGTATTATATATATGTACATGTGTATAGAGACGAGCCTCGCAGCCTCACACTGCGGAGTCCACTCGAGCCTTTGTACAGCGGAGGGACGGAGATATTCAGCTGCACACACGATGCACCCGCCGCCCATCCTAGGGATTCCATACAGTCAAGAGCGCATTATGCTCGAAAGAAAAGAGATTTGAAAATAGATTAGCGGGGCAACTAGGGTCACCGAGAATTACAAAAGGGTCCGTGAAGTAGCTCGCTTCCCCTGTCGCCTTTGTGTCTTCGAGAATTTTTTTTTTTTTTTTTTTTTTTTTTCTTAAATACCAAAGGTCACAATCTTTTTCTTCTGATTTTTGTCGAAGGAAAAAAGACATCTTAAGACCATCGTCATAATATTTGCTAAATCGTGCAACGAATATTTTCGATTGAATTTTTTTTCGCTTCGGACAAGCAGAAAAAAATTTGTCGTCAATTCAGGAACGTGTGAAAACTTAATGAAACGACAAAATATGTTGGATCATTATTTCAGCGGACGAGCGAACTTGAAATGCCAACGAATGGTGCTCGCCGTTGAAAAAGATCCACGACATTATCACTTCTCGCTCTCAAACTCATGTAACACGACCCCTCCCTCGGTCGTGCATGGGACAAATGCGTTTATCATGCTAGCCTTCCGCTTGTTGAGTTTGTTGGTACCTATGTGTATTGCGATGCATACACTTGACTCATTTGAGCGCTCTCTCTCTCTCTCTCTCTCTCTCTCTCTCTCTCTCTCTCTCTTCGTGTCTGTCGCCACTGGTGGAACGTCTCGTCGTCACTCTTGCGTACATATCGCTCGGCGGTACGTTAGGGGTCGTATGGGTGCGTCGATGCGTCGAGGCCGGACGCTCGAGTGAACGTGCTTTGTGTAGGTACACGCGTCTAATCTACCTATATCTATACATATATATATGTCTCTCGAGCCACATTGAAATATGCATAACGTTTCAATGTACCGTTTCCATATATATATATTATATATATATATATATATATATATAAGCTTAGTACTTGTCCGATGTGGAAGTAGACGGATGTCGCACTGACTGCAGAGCGCTGAATAGAAAATTAAACTGCTGTGCACCAACCGCGCCTAGATAGATGTATTCATTGTGCAACGCTAAACCGTTCCGTTAAAAACTCTCGCTCTCCCGTGTTTCGCTCTATATTTATGTGTATATAAGTATACACAGGTATATACACTTATCGGTTGTGGGTTTTCTTAATATCGGACCTCCACAGTGAAGTACATTAGCGCATGCGCACAGAGGCGTAGTGGCGGGACGTGCAGGAGTCCTTGTTAGCAGCGCAGAAGCGCTAATGGACTCCGAGGAGTTTTATGCCGATGGAGTTTAAATCTCAGCGAGTCTATCTTACATTCAGGGAAATAAACGACATCGGGCAATTATGCTTCTCGGGGAAATTCTCCCTGTTACTCCTGCTCGCTTCGTTGGGCAATTAACGTAACGACCTTGTACATTAATCCTCCTCATCGTCGGATTATTTCTTCTTTACACGGTTTCAACCGTTCATACTTGCCTCGTCTTTTCAGAGACAACATATTAGGTGTACAACTTTGCTTCCGCCGTTTTGCTTCGGAAGATAAACAGGTTTTTCAACTCGAATTTCTGAAGGAAAAAAAAACAAAAAATTTTAAACTGACTTTACGAAAAACTTATGTCAATATTTGTACTTTTATTTAGGTAATTCACAAGTTTAAATCGATTGAAATTTTCGCTAGAAAATTATGTTTTTTCATCCGTTGAAATTCATTAAATGGGGCCGAGAATTATGATAATTTTTCAAAGTATTAATTGAAAAATCGAAACGGGAAAAAATTGATAAAATTTCTGCGACAATCTTTATCGTATCCGATAGATTGCCGTACGGGACGCGATATCGTTGTTTCGGTTTTAACGAGTACACACGGGTCAGAAGAGATCGGCATGGCAATCTCGGTGGCGACGAGTTAGATCGGTCGAACGGACAACGAGGACAGCGAAACGGTGGCAACTGGCGACGAGATAAAAAGCTCAGGGTTTCGACGACCCAAGAAAAAAAAAAAAGAAAAATTAAAAGGGATAAAATACCGTGTAAATATAAACAGTTAACTTGGAGGAATCTCGAGTGGGACGAAAAGCCGGGCAAGGGCGAAGTGGCGTGCATAATCATCGATCTGCTGAGTGAACTTTTGCGACGTTCCCTATCTGCGGACGGCCTTGACTGGCCGCTCGACATTTTTCGAAGAAAGAGCGAAATGCGCGGCCAATGAATGGAGCCACGTACATAGACCGAGGCTTACGTAAACCGCCTGGCTCTCTTGCGTAAGCTCATTTTGCCGTTTATGTTCCTCCATTTGAATTTTAATTATCCGCAGGAGAACCAATTAAAATTCGGCCTCGAAAAAAAAGCTCCATCAATGAATGACCTTCGTACGAGAAAAAACAATCTTGTCGAACAGAAATGACTAAGAAACGTATGGCAAAGGGGCTCGTCGTCACGAGTTAAATCACGTCATCGTCCATGCACGTTTCAGCGGCAACGATGACGTTTTTCTAAAACATAAAGCTGACGCAAAAATTCCACTCGCATTTCCACAACCTATGAGTCAATGATGGTTTATTTTTTTTTTTCTCACCGAAACCTTCTCTTTTTTCATTCGTCAGCGAGTATTTATCCGAAAGGGTCTGTAAAATTTTAAGTCGCTCGAGAAATTCTGAGAAATATATATATATATATATATCGGTAGACAATAAGCGTTACGACAGGTAGAGAGGAAAATATCAGGGATCGCTTTCATTTACCCGGCTTTCTGTTACGAAAACGCAAGAAAGACAAACGAGTGAGAGCGCGGGTTTCAAAGAGAGGACTATGTGCAGGTACGTAACGCAAAAATCCCCTGGCGGCGAGTTACGTGTTATACTTTGGTGCTAGCGAAGGAAACACTCACGGTCGACCCGGTGGGTTAATGCGTCGCGAGCGATTTTCTCGGAGATATAATAATGCACTTAAAACCTCGGGCACTCGATGGATTACTGGAGCCGAGTGTTGCGCAACTCGACGGTAGCGATATCACTAGGAAAATGAATATAAATAAGAAACTAAATGTTTCGTCTTTCCAACCGATTAACGAGTTACGGGATAAAGATCAAAGACATTTTTTGTCAAAGTAAATTCCCGCAGATGAGGAGAATTAATATTCAATATAAATTTCTACAAGTTTTGTAGACTTTCGCGTACGGAACGGTCACTGGAAGGAAGGATCTAAAGTTGCGTCTCTCGAACCGAGTAGTCAGTACGGGAGACATTTTTAAGTAATTTCTTATCAAAACTTATCCTTTCAAATTCGAAGAATCAAAATAAAAAATTAATACATATTTATATGAGTGAAGTATATGAAAATTAAAAAAAATATATATATATATATGTGTTAGGGTGTTTAAAAAAAAGTTTTCCGCGGATCCCAGCTCAAAACTTTTGTTAAGATGCCAAAATAAGTCCCTGTAAATATGACTTAAACTTCAACTTTAAATAACTTTTGACTGCGCTGACTAATGGAAAAATGACTTTAGACCTTTTTTGTAGAGCGTTGAAATCTCTACAAACATTCTTGATCGGCATGACAGTATGACCCCCGCCCTCATTCATTGAAGATAATAATCAGAAGTTGAAAAAAACTTCTTCCCTGTGTTATTCTTATAGGAAATCGACAAGTGCAATGCGGATAATTCAATTTAAAAATTAAGGGCTCATATTTTCAGGGACTTATTTTGGCATCTTAACAAAAGTTTTGAGTTAGGATCCGAGGAATTTTTTTTTTTTTTCAAACGCCCTCATATATATATAGTATACAAACAATGCATAACGTCGATATACGAGCTCAGACCATTTCTACGTAACGCAATACACATTAATGACGAGACCGATAAAATCAACGGAATATTGTGAGGCGCTTGTAGAAGCCAAGAAAGTCGTTCCATCATCCGGACGAGGTGGGGGTTAAAATTTTTTATGTGAATGATTCAATAGTCGTAAGATATTTGTCCACGTTTGTGAATCTTCATATCGTCCCAGCGGTGCGGAAACGGGAGTGGGACTCTGTATAATTCCACTTCCTCCGCCGCATTTGTCAACGATATCGCAGATTGAATTACCAACTCTGCGCGCCTCGTAACAAAAAACGTTCGCATCGAGACAGTTATCTTCTCCTGTCCGTTGAGTCCTTCCGGACAAACTGCTCTGTATTATTTGTACATAATACACTGAAGCGTGATACAAGAAAGTAGCCGGGCCATTATTTTATGACCTTGACGTTGTGCGCTTTATTTTTATTTATCATCGACGCCCTAGGACATATTTTCCTTTTTTTTCATTAAACGATTTTTTCCTCTATTGTGTGGACCAATTCGAAGATGAGAGGGTAATCAATGTAAAAATAAAAGGAAAACTTTGATTAAAACCAAAGGGAACGACCACCAGCACGTTCGCCCAGTCCAATTTTCCGAATAACAAATCTCGCTGTTATCATATTTATTTTTTTCCTGGTAATCTATATTGCGCAACGCTGATTTTTATTTATTTTTTTATTCGACACGATTTCGTATCTACTGTGTTGACGAATATGCTAAATGTTTGGTAATCAGTCCACAGACATGTGAAAAAAAAATATTGTAAAAAAATGTAATTAAAACCAAACGATACAAACACTTGTCCTCGACATTGGCACAGTAGAATTTTTCAAATAACACACGAGCTCATCGTCAGCCTCGTTACTGCCGATCGATCTTTGTGCGGTTTACTGCCGTTACGAGCGTACCCGTGTTGTGTCCAACATATGTGTTTACATACATACATACATATATTTATATATATATATATATATATATATATATATATATATATGTAGCGAGATTCGAGAGAGGTTTCGAGGTAAATTGGCAATCGGTAGAGAAGCTAGGGAATCGTCGGCATTGCGCGCGTGCCAACGTTGATCGATGCGCGCCGGGCCGCTGGGCGAGCCGATCGGAACAGCCCATCGTGCATCAAACCATGCCAGGAGATTACCAATAACCCGGTGAAATTTGATTGATCCCTAATTGATTATCCCCAGGATGCACTGCTGTGTCGCTTCTACGTGCGACGCTTCGAGAGTCTGCGGGCTCGATAAATGCACGTGCAAATATAGGAGCGAACACATGGTGCGTGTTACTTTGAAGATCAAACTTTTTTTTCCCCTTCCGCATTGACCGGAATGCAACTTCGATCTTCAGAGAATCAATTTCACCGTCAACTGCGAGGTAAAAAAAAATCTTGTACCCGGTTACAACTAGTCCGGAAACTTTGACGATTCTTTATTTGTTGATTTTCTGATTGTACGATTGAGTACTAGTCTTGCAAACAAAAGTGCAAATTAAATTTGTCAATGAGACGAAAAATTAAAAAAAATTGTTTGTATCATAAAATCCCGAAAAAACGAGTTTGGAACTTGTGTAACACAATTTTTTTTAGAAAACTTTATTTTCACTGTGAAATTCCTTTTTGCCGTGTTCATCCGTTGCAACTATGCCATGAAAAAATTTGTCAGCGCCGTCGGATTGGAATTTCATTGCGGCAAGCTTTTCGCTCTATGGATAAGCGAGAAAGCAGTCGAGGCTCAACGGGCTTGATCGAGTGCACGCGCAAATAAATAATAATGATTCGCTCGTACAAACAGCATTTTTCCTTGAAGATGACAACACTTTTTTTTTATCTCACATTGAGTGAGATGTCAATTTGATCCAAAGATATCGAGGAGCACTGGAATGTCAAATGGCTCGAAAGAATTAATTTCACTGCGCGGCCAGCTGTGTTTATTATTGTGTCAAGTGAATTACTCCCTGAATTACGCAGTCGACGCTCATTGAAAAATGTTCCGTCAGTGCCGTATGAAACGAAAGAGCTTGCGGTAATTGAATTCCAATCTTTCGCGATTTAAATTACCTCAAGCTTTCTTTACTCTACGATTTCTCCAAGACTTTATATATCATCTTTGTCTTTCTATCAATTCTCGGCCATGAAAATAACAAACCATTTTTCACTTCTAGGGTTTTATTCTCCAACCGGACTTTCTGCGATGCAGAACATGACGGTCATTATTTTATGAAATTTAGTCTCATGTATACATCTTGAAGGTCATCGGGCCCGATCGCAAGAGCGTCTAAATAAAGTGGCGAATATTACAAATAGAAGATTTTTCTTGAAGATGGCAATGTGTTTTTTTTTCACATTGAGTGCACTGAAAGAACAAATTACCAATGACTCAAGGAAAATTCGCTCCGAGTCTGTCGCACAGTAAAAGTAATTTCTTAAAATCGGGATACAAATTTTTGTGAAATTTCTTTTGTTAATTAATTGACAACTTTCGTTTTTTTTATATGTGAGATTAAGAACCTGTCCTTTCATTTTCTCGTTTACTGTCCCTTCATTTTTTAGTTTCTTTAACAATTTTAGATTGTACTTTTCTTTGTCAAACTAGAGTCAGATGGTTTTACTGCACATCAAGAGTCTAAAACTCATCGACGTTTCCGAACAAAAAGTTATCGTGACAAGTACAAATTTTTTTTAGTATGCAATTAAAAAAATTGAACTTCCACTTCCACTAATCTTTACAATTCCACACAATTCCAATTTTTACAATATCGTACGCAATCGCAAGAATCAAGAGTGGAATTGAACATTTTGGAAAATTTCTTTCGCAGCCGGCAAGCAATTTTTTTTTAAATTAAAAATGTGAATTCGACCGAAAGATATCGAGCAATCGGTGAGGATGTCGAATCTTTCGATGAAATTCATTCCGATCTGAGATCAGCTGTATTCGTTATTGTGTCACGTAATCCATTGTTTCAATTACGAATTAAATTACCGCAGGCTTTCTCGTTCGCGGCTGCGCGATAACGGAGTCCATACGGGATTGAAAATTTTTATCGGTTGTCTTCGGCGATGAGTCTGCATGAATACGCATACGAATCGTACAAATTGCAAGCTCGGTATTGAAACACCCGTGGAGCAATTTTTTTTTCCTTTTCCGCTTATCGGAATTCTCGATAGTGTACGATGGTGTGCAAATCGCTCGGAAGCAAATACAACACCGACAAAGTGTCGGCTCATGCGCGCGATCGTGCAGAATACTGCAAGAACAAATTACAGGAGCCTTGAGGCGCGAAGCTTGGCAAATACAATTTAATGTCACTGTCGTCGAGTTGTTAGCTTGAAGAAAATCACGTCCGGATTGACGTCCGATAACGAATTCGCTGAAAATCCCGACGGCGACGACGATGTCGTCTATGGATGTTGAATGGATAAATCAAACTATGGTTTGATTTATCCGGGGTAAATCAAAATCTCGTTAAATTGTGTAGAAATTATTATGCGCTAAAGTCGACTCCGACGATTCGCGGATAGACTCGTTACGAAATTTCGAAACTCCATATCGCAGTTTCCGTTTCCCCTTCGGATGATTCTGAAGTTCGTTTTGTATTTTTTTAACGAGTGTTATCGACAATTGTTATTGACAATTGTTGCACTACCATTGATTCGAAACGCAGCCAAATACAAATTAATTTTGTAATTCATGAATTCGTTTGATAATAGATAATAATTTTTTCCAAGTTTAAATTAATTGTGTATTGTTTATAACTCGTTATTTGCGTTTGTCGACGGGAAGGAGATGCGAATTTTTAATGCAGCATTTAGTACAAATTTCGAAGGTTCACATGAATCCTTTCATTTGTCAAATGGTCTTTGGCGATGATCGTTATTCACACAAATTGCACAGGCATTGAAAATAAAATGAATTTCGAATAAATTGATTCGTTTAAAACTGAAAACATGAAAAAATAAATTCGTATGAATTTTTTTGAATCGACAATTATGAATTATTTTTATCTCAAATCAGCGTTTATTGACGCTAGTTATAAAAAAAATTAACTTGGTAATTATTATTATCAGATCAGCTAATGTTATTATAATATTTTAATAATTATTCTAAAAATAGAATATTCAGGTGAAAATACATTTGTCTTGGAGGTTGAGAATGTTTCTACTGTAAGTGGTAGGTGCTCCGGCTCGAAAGCGCTTTTCTTGCGCGAACGAGGAACTCAAAAGGAATTGACATTGTCGGGTGTGGTCTGGCATCACCTCTTCGATATAGGAGTAACTCGTCCGAGACCTCCTCCTCTCTAGCCCGAGCCTGCACACACAGTCCTCCTCGACTCCGCTTGCGTCGCTGGGGCCGTCCCGTAGTCTACGCGCGATTATATTTCCCGTCCCCGAGTGTCTCTGGCCGCAACCATTTATGGGCCTGCCGGCCTCTTCGTCGTACCGTTTATACATCGCCAGTCCGAATGGCCCCGATGTCCTCGGACCTTCCGTTCGACCGATGTTCGATCCCAATCCCGCGGGACAAAACTTGGAACTCGGGAGCGGAGCTCGAATTTTTTTATTTCAAAGTTAATCACGGGAAGTCTCGTGTGAATCGAAAATATAAAAATCCTATTAATTATATATATATATATATATATATAGCTACAGCTATTTTCGCAGGGAATTCTGGATGAATTTTTTTTCATTTATAGATATCCTGGGAGAACAGTCTTGAAACAATTTTGAAAATTTGGCAAACTTCAAATTATTTTTTGTCATACACAAGAAGTCCTTTAATGGAGAAAAAGAAAATTGTCTTGTTCCCGTCTAGCTAGACTTATATATACATATTCATACGGATCTTAGCAAATAATTGTTTATAAATTATTTTTCTTTCATACAACACATATCTCAACCATCGTTTACAGAACATGAAAAATCTGGCATAGTTAGAAAGAATTTTAATGAATCAAGAGAAGTTTCTTGAGAATAAAAGTGACACTACTCCTGATTCCATCTACTTATCCAATCGTATATATGATATCTATATATCTAGCTAGACTCGGTACTCATGTTTTCAAAAAATTGTCGATACATTAATTTTTCTTTATCATTTAAAAGATATCTCAACGTACACGTCGAGTCAACGGTAAATAGTAGGCAGTAAAGAAAACTTGTGTAAAATCCATTTGCCCAAAAGTTCTGGTAAGCGAGTGGGTTACATAAATTCCGATTACACGGTACATTTACCTCCCGAGGAAATGTCGAATAACGCCGCTCGAACCGACCCGCAATTCATCAGAAGAATACACAACAGCGGTGAGTAAAACCGTGTCGCATAGAAGCTGCGCGAGAGAGATAAAGCAGAAAATTCTCTCGAGCTGCAAGTCGAAAATTTTCGAATATTTATTTAATATTACGTGAACCATGTATCTGTGGGAGAGAGCTCGAAGAAATAGCGCCCGCGGCGGAGCTTCAAACACCGACGATGCGTTGAACATTGTTTCATGATTGCCAAGTTTGGTTTAGTCGATGGAACGCCGAGAGTTTCAAACGACAAGTTTCCGAGTCTCTTGAGTCTGCCGCTCGCAGCACCGAACAGCAGCGGTTACACTAGTTACCGCTTCTCTCAACGACTCTCCGCTTTATCTCATGGAAGACTCGAGAGAACAGCGCATGACGAAAGGCTTCCGCGCGCCATCTAGCGGCAGTCTTGCGAAGCCCGCAGGCGTTCAACGTGGGACTTTCCATTCGACGTTTCAGCGACCGATTCATCGAATCATATTATTACCCATGTCGACAATAATAACTGTGCGATATACATTATCAACGCTTCCGAGAATGATTGTCTTCTGCATTAATTATTCAACCGACAGAAAATCTTTACGGAGATACGAATAATCTCGTTATTTATAGGACGGAGGTTCGTTCATTGTACTCGACCGGGCTCCATAGGAGAAATTAATCTCGCTGGCAAACAAATTTCTATCCCGACGTACACATCGGGAGCTGTGTGCTCGAAAAATTCGCTTGACTCTCACAAACCTCACGCACGGAAGATCTCTTTCATGCCCGATAACCACGTCAAGCGTGTACGATCTTCGCAGGAGTAAAAGCATCGGATTAATCATTATTACGCACGAGAGAATTAATTCTTGTACGAGGAAAACAAAAAGAAAGGAATTAAAAAAAAAAAAGAAAAAAAATGAGGACGTAGAAAGCGTTCGATTGGCCAAAGTTCTCGTGCCAGTGTCGCAGAGAAACTTTGCTCTAGCGAGGCACGCTGCATCGAGAACATGTTCACTCGGAAGATCTCGGCGTTGAAGCACATATGCATTGCCTGTGCCGAGTTCGACGTTGGGTGTATCGCTTCTCCTCTGGAGGAGCGTCTCTCGAGCGTGCGCCACGCACGATCCTCGTCTTACAAGGATAATATCGTGTATACACACACGCGTTGGCTAAACAGACCGAGAAACGGCTGCGGATTGATAATCATTTTTCTGGACTACTGCGAGCCACGGCCAAGTGCGAAGATTGAGAAAATACCTAACAGTCAAATCGAGATAGCCAGTACGAATAGCGTCGTTAGTATAACGTACAAACCATGTGCGACAATTTAAATGAATTGGATGGAGCCAAAACTGAGCGCGCCTTATACCATTATGCCGAAGGACGTCACGAAGCAGCAGTTTTAAAAAAACGTGTATACAGTAATATGCAAAATATCGCGTCCCGCTCCACAGCGGAAAACGCGTTGAAACATACGCTGCTTGTGTACATATATGTATGTGTAAGCTTCACCAATAGTATCATAACAACTTAAAACATTGAAAAATCTTGCGTTACAATATTGTATGGTAGATCTAGTGTTAAAGCCGTTGAATCTTCGCCCTGAAACCTCAAACAGACAAATGCCGTGGGTACGTTTGTCGATTGTCAGAATTATTATCCTCGTCGATTGTTGACAACGAAAAATTAGTTGAAAAATTTACACAGAATTTTGTATTTATTTTTTTGTTCACCTTCCGAAGTGAAGGTGTACAAACCGAGAGCAATAAAATAAAAAATAAAAAATAAATACAATAAAATTACCTCGAACGTATTCGCCGAGCTGTAAAGCTCGGCGAACACGACGAAAGTGCTGAACTTCGTGAAACCACGGTTTATCCTCGTGTGAAAGTAATAAGACTCGAAAAGTTGGTGAACCGCAGAGTAACGTTCGTTGTAGTAAATAAAAGAAAAAAAATTCGCGGCAGGAAAAGAGGAAAAAAAAAACGTGGCGATTCGTACCCACAGCATTTCCTGGCGCTGTGCGGCGAGACAACACGCCCCTTGTGCGTCGCTCTATGTACATAACACAACGATGATAATAATAAACGATAATAATAGCATTATCCAAGTATTGTAAATGCCAGAGTGATATTTAGGGTAAAACTTACTTTCGAGTTTGTGACGCGGTCGGTGGGCACGGACTCCGGAACAGTTTGCAGGGTGCTCCGCATGTTACCGAACATTCTAGGCCAGCCAGTTTTACTGCCTTAAACCCTCCAGCGCTTCGATGTTGCACCCTCTACCCCTACGCCTGCAAAAATAAAAACACACGAACGAGCCGCCGGTAAATACAATGAAGAACCTTTATTATTTGCGAGTTATTTTTCTCTCCCATACACATTCGTTCATTATTATATCGCGTTAGTATCCTCGGTTTAAATTTCATGCATGAACGTGTCGCGTGCTCAAAACGGCCACCAGCACGTCCCAGATAACCGAGAAACTCGACAGATATATTTTTTTTACAACTCTATATATATATATATATATATATATATATATATATATATATATGGATCGAAGTCGATGGCGCTCGTTGAGCGTCCGAGCGATTTTCGATTATTCATTGTCGGTCGAGCGTTACACAGTGTAGACTAATATATTTCCTAGACAATATATATACATGTATGTATATAATAGTCACGCCCGGTACCGAGACGACGACGGAGATGCACGAAACCGAGCGAAGACGTTCGGCCGAGGAGATTATCAGTCGACGGAAAGGAACCGTTCTTCCGGTTCAAAGAGAACGAGGAAGAAGGCGTTCTGTATTATATTCGCCACTGTACCGGCCGCCTACCGCTCGAAATCGACGACGCTGCCCGCTGCTGCTTCAATGCCCGAGAATCGCAACGAGATATCTCTCTCTCTCTCTCTCTCTCTCTCTCTCTCTCTCTCTCTCTCTCTCTCTCTCTCTCTCTTGCGGTCTCGAAGCGGAGAATCGAGAGAGTCCTACTTTCAGGTAGGCGTGCGTGACTCATTCCATATCTGCCGCTTGCTGCCGCTGCCGTCGCCTCTGCTCGCAACGGTCGCTACGCCAAACGAACACGCGCCCGAGTTCCACACTCTCTCGGTTTGGGCAGCCGTGCGAAAAATAAAATTACATCAATAAATTAATAAATTAATTGATGGAAACAAGTGTGAGTTCGGACTCGAGATACGCTCGTGAAACTATCCTCTTTCGCCAGAATTCTTCCGGGCTCTTTGTTCCTCCGGAAACTTCAGACTCGTTTGTGCCAGTGCACGAAGCAGCCAGCTATCGTTGAGCCAAACACCGATTTTTCGTACTATTTCTTCTTATCTTTGTACATGTGTTCATACGAATCGTCATGATTATCAATTTTTTTTTTATACCTCTCCTATTATTTTTTTAAACGATTCGAGAATTTTCGCGTTCGAATTGTCCACATATTTTTGGCTTGTCTTCGTGAATTTATTTATTTGAATAGTAACGATGAAGATTATTTTTTTTTAGCAATTCGAGATTAATCTCACAGGTGGGATATTCGGCTTTTAGCGTGTATCGAGGTCGGAAGCGAGCGTATCGCGATAAATTCTCCGTTCAGCCAAACACCGATTTTTCGTACAATTTCTTTTTATCTTTATACATGTGTTCATACGAATCGTCATGATTATCAATTTTTTTTTTATACCTCTCCTATTATTTTTTTAAACGGTTCGAGAATTTTCGCGTTCGAATTGTGCGCATATTTTTGGCTTGGCTTCGTGAATTTATTTATTTGAATAGTAACGATGAGCATTATTTTTTTTTAGCAATTCGAGATTAATCTCACAGGTGGGATATTCGGCTTTTAGCGTGTATCGAGGTCGGAAGCGAGCGTATCGCGATAAATTCTCCGTTCAGCCAAACACCGATTTTTCGTACAATTTCTTTTTATCTTTATACATGTGTTCATACGAATCGTCATGATTATCAATTTTTTTTTTATACCTCTCCTATTATTTTTTTAAACGATTCGAGAATTTTCGCGTTCGAATTGTCCACATATTTTTGGCTTGGCTTCGTGAATTTATTTATTTGAATAGTAACGATGAGCATTATTTTTTTTTAGCAATT
This sequence comes from Listrodromus nycthemerus, assembly GCA_963978505.1. Lineage (NCBI taxonomy): Eukaryota > Metazoa > Arthropoda > Insecta > Hymenoptera > Ichneumonidae > Listrodromus > Listrodromus nycthemerus. The sequence continues at coordinate 10,867,949 of OZ021686.1, read as the reverse complement.
CGAGATTAATCTCACAGGTAGGATATTCGGCTTTTAGCGCTTATCGAGGTCGGAAGCGAGCGTAACGCGGTAAATTCTCTCGATTATTATTCGACAAAACGGTCCGTCAGTCGGGACGGAGAGGCGACCTTGAATCGAAAACATCAAAATCCTTCATCAATGGGGATTTTGCACGTGACCGTGTTGTACGACGGTGCATGCGAATTCTATCCGATTATGCAGAAGGGGAGAAAGCCTAGCGCGTTTGGATTTACCCTGTCGCTGGTCCTGACAGCTTCGGTGCCGTCTGCGTGTGCCGCATCCTCGCGAGAAGAGCAGGTCGGATAGAATCATCGGGAATTATAGAATCGATATTGGGCTCTCCGGCAAGGTCGCCTACGCGAGAGAGCCAAATGACCGTATTGCTGACGGTGTTTCTAATGGACCGGGCTTTTAATGGGCCTATTATTCGTAACGACGAAAACTCTATAATTCATTTAAAATTTTGACTCAAAGCCCCTGATGGTAAAAAAAAATCCGCGTTTTTTGTCCCGCACATACATCGATATCATAAATCCGCTGTAAATAATTTTTTTACGGCGTAATTATTATGATTGTTTTTATTATTATTTCTCTCATTACTGTATGACGCTGCGTATTCGTAAAAAAATTCATATAGTTGGTCGAAACTCGTGGACGTAAACGGTGAGAAAAAATCTACAATTTTTGGAATATGTCAAAAATTTTATCGCAAATCAGCTTGAAACAATTTATTGGTTTTTTTTGTTTAGTGGTTTATTGTCGATAGTACGACGATTTTTACCATCACTATGTGACAATGTAATTGTCAAGGCTCGTGGACGACAGTGCAAAAAAAAATCTACGTTTATTCGAGCAGTTATAATTTTGTATCGCAATTTCGCCGTGACTAATCACCGTTTAATTGTAGCCATTATTAATTTTCTCATCACTACCGAACAATACCGTCCAAATTAAAAATGATAAAATGACATCACCAAAAAGAAAACGACCTGTGATTTTTCCAAGTCCACGTTAACTTTATATTGAAACTTTACATTTTCCGTTTCGTCGCGGTCTTCAAATTTTTCTACATGATAATTACCATTATTATGATTATTATTTACTTCATAACTACGTGACGGTTCGTAATGACAATTACAAAGTATACAAAATTTAATGATTCATAAAGTTTTCGTTACCAATCGACAACGACGATGAAACATTTCGAGCCCTTTATTAATTTTCTAACGTAATTCCACCGTGGAAGATTTATGTTTAATTGTGGCCTTCGGATTTTGCACGAGGATTATTGCAATTGCTATTGTTATTATTTCTCTCGTGACTATTCGACGATACTTGGGATATTCTCACCGGGGAATAATCGAGTGACGTTTGAACTTTAAAGCGAGGTTCGTCTGAATCACCCCGGCACATGCTCGCTGATTAGCCGATGACTGCAACGAAGCGTGTATTTTCGCTGCGAGAGGAATTATGAACAACAATCAACTATTCCAAATATTACAGTGTTCGGCTATCGAAACTATATCGAACGGATTAATTTAGCCGCCGATACGCCCGTGATGTATACGTGTTTGCCCTGGGTCGGATGGCTTATGTCGGAGCAGGCTTTAAGGGGAAGAGGGTCAAGGGGAAGGAAGGTCGAGAGATTCAAGCCGCAAATGTGCATCAGGTGCGCGCACGTCAATCCCACAGCGGAACGCAAACTCCACGGAGAGGTTTGACCTTTGCGATTTACCCGGACCAATCCGAACATGTTTCTGGGAAACATCGATCGTCCCTGCCAACCTTGCAATTTGTTTCATAATTTCCAATTTAAAGAATCACGCCAAATCAAAATATACTGGTTGTTCAATTTTTCCGGTCTTCCGTGACAACAACAATAAATCTACGAAAAAAAAATATGTATGATTTTTTGTCGCATTCGTATTTACGTGTATTACGATTTGTAGCTAAACGCTGATAAATTGTGGCTCGGTAAGGTTGAAATTCAACTCTTCGGGACTTGGGTGGAAGTTCGAAAAATAAAAAAATAAAATAAAAAATTGCCGACATGATCCTGCACTGTAATTAATTTTGATCGAAAATCCATGTGTTCATAGCTTGTTTCATACACACACGCACACACACACCGTTTCGAGAATTCCAAAGACACGTGCGTTGCCATTTCACGAAAAAAAAAAAAAAGAACAAAGTTTATTTCTGATTAAAATTAACCTTAACCAATCGATGTGCGTAATAAAAGCAAATTTTGATTCCCAGTCCATTAAATTTACAATTTATTGCGTATAGAAAACACAGATTGCGTATAAAAGAAAAATGTAATGAAAATAATATTGAAAAATTAAAAAAAAATAATAATTCGCTGCGAGAAGTGAGACGATGAAGCGAATCGATCGGTCGCGGAGTGTCCGATAGAGAAAAAGCGTGCTTCGATCGCGAGGGGTTTCCTGTTCGCCCCCGCATTAACCGGCGCGTCGTCGACGACTGTCGCACGCGAATCGCACAGCTGCTCGAAGCTCGCTCGCTCGTCGCTTCCCTCCGGTCCGCGTCTACCTGACAATCGCATGGCAACAAAATTCATGCAAAAAGGCGATCGCTGGAAAACGCGCGAGAATGGTAGAAGCGACAAGGGCGATCCGTGCGCCAAACACGAATGAAAAATCCCGTCCAAAGGCGGCCAATCGGGGATTTAATTGAATGGCTTGTAAATTAGCGTCGACGCGACGCGAGTTCTAAGCTGGAATCCTCGTGATCCGTCAATCTTCGTTGAGGTAATTAAAGAGCATACGAAACAATTGAATCATACCACTCGGCGTTTAATTGTCGCAGAGTTCAAGAATGTAACGGTTAGAAAACACGTGCTTGTTGTAATATGAGACGGATCGCCGTCGATCTATCCATTGGGAGAGTTCCAGATGTACACAAACGTGTACATTCATTTGTACATTTAATATCCCGGATATTAAAAAAATTCACTCTATTACATAATATTTTATCCCGTGTAAATGAAGGTCGGTTTCGTTGTAAAATGCGATGAAACGCCGTTAAACTATCCATGCGAAAGCTCTCGGTCTACACGGAAATGTTATATATTAGGTTGTCAAATATCTCCCTTCCGCTTTTCTGCTCTTTATTAAATGCATTGCATTGCATGCATCGAAAAAAATGCATTGAAAAAGCCGAGGGGAGATATTTGACAACCTAATATATCGTACATATTTTCTTTGTAGATATTTTTTTCTCACGGTACAGCGGACAAATCAAACAGCAACTACGTTTTAATTTTGTTCGATGTACATATATATTAATATACAATATCCCGGATGTAGAAAAAAAAATTACCCAATTCCATTTATATACTATATACAGTATATTTTATCCTGTGTAAATCGAGGTCCGTTTCGCACAAGTAATTTTGATTTCCGGGCGATTTTTATTTCTGCCATTTTAGCGTTATCCCGTAATTAGCTCTAGCCCCGTGATAATAAAATATTCAGATATTCAAACCCTATCCTCTCATCCGAATACAGTTGCAGTGGTGAACACAAAAAATTCATCACTCGTTACCGAATAAAGTGGGACGAGTCTTGCCGACGTACAAACTATTGAGGGGAAAAAAAAAAAAAAAAAAAAAAAAAAAACCCAGAAAGATGAGTCTCGAGCGACGAGTAGAAGAATCGTGCCAGACACCTAGCGCAACGTCTCTCGGTTTCGCGAGTGCGTGTCTCTCGGCCAGAAAATATAACCCGTTGAAAGTGAAGGGATCGGCGAGGTATATAGTTGAGCATTGATCCGACCTCGAAGTTATATATCTTGGGGCTGTTTTCTCGAGGCCGCAAGATTTTTCGGACTGTGTATCCCGTGAGAGCCAGCAGCGCTGTCGCGCTGTTCTCTCCAGCGTCGGGCGCACTGTAACAATGATTCTGGCGCGGCGAAGCGAGCCGACACGGTCCGGGAGCGAGAGAGACGCACCGAGAAATACAGAAAAACGGGTTAGAACGGTAATTCAAGTATCTTCGCGGAGACCCGGCGTATACCTATAATTCGAGGCGGACAGGGAGACATCTCGGAACCAAATACAGCCGTGAGAAGTAAAACACGGTCCCTCGCTACTAGCATAAGCCAAACTTTTACCCCCTCTTAAATACCTTTTTTTTTTTTTTTTTCTATACTCACCGCAAGAGACGAGTAATTTTATCGCGTACAATATCCCCAGCGGGCGGTGCGTGTAAGTCAAGAATTTAGGATCGGATCACCAGAGGCTACTCTGAATCGCCAACTGCTTTCACGGGCACAGGCCACTTGTTCAATAATAATAATAATAATAATAATAATAATAATAATAATAATAATAGGATAGAGAATCATGCGGAGTATGTTATATTGTATATTTGCATTTGCGCGTAACAGTTGCGGCGAAAAACTTATCTAACTTTGTGTAAGATTGTCGTGGATCGTCGGCCAGCGAGGCGGCTTTGACTTACGATCTCTCTCGAACCTGACACATGCATCTAAAACCCTCGAGTACGCGAGAGACAGATTGAGTCACGAGAACGCTAGACAGAGAGAAGGTGGCGAGGGGGAGGGGGGGGGGGGGGGAGATAGCACGAGATATTTCCGAAATGCAACGACGAAGAGCCGTTTTGCTGCAGCAACGACGAGATATCGTCGAGCCAGCCAAAAGGACGAGAGAGTCGGCGGGCAGCGCGTATACGGTTGGTCCGTCAGTAACCTAGAAAGCGGTCGGCCATTCGGCAAAGATTACGGGACTCTCTTTTTCGTCGTTGTACAGAATGTACGTTAATCTCGAAAGGGGGAGGGGGAAGGAGGATAACGAAGGGAGGAACTAAGTTTACTCGATGTTCGTTAATATTAATACGAGTTCGGTTGATCCGATGGCGATTGATGTCTCTCGCCCACTCGTTTCTCTCTCCGTCTCTGTACTGTAACCGGGACCACTGTGTTCCACGATACGTTCTTATAGGTGTGTCGGCCAATCGAGGGGGGCCACCCTTACTCACGGTCTTTCAGCCAGCTCTATTCGTTCCGCACATTATTACCAAAGGACAATGTCGCATCACGTTTTTTTTTTTTTTTTTCCTTTGAATATCCAAACTTCGCGACCTTAACGAGCTCGTCGAGGCGTTTAAAACGTTGGTGAGATTGACGAAAAAAAAAAAAAAAAAAAAAAAAAAGAATCGAAAGAAACAACCGATCGAACGATACGCGTAGACCGAACGCGAAACGATGTATCAGTTTCACCGTGAATAAACCAAGAGGAATCTACACGATTGACACAAGAAGCTACTTCACTCGCGATCGAACGATTCCTACCGCGCCTCGTACCACACTGCCACGCGCACCAAACACTTACTTATATGAACGTTAAACAAAGGCTCATCCTTTAAGTTTGGTCCTTGTTTCCAATCGTACGTGTTATATTAATTCAAAGAATATTTACCCATTTGTGACAGATTTCACGATCGAAATGCACCACATTAACAACCGTCCCCCACCTATTACCACATGCAGACATTACACACTTCGATATTTTCAAGATGGCTACCGGCCGTCAGGGCGAGACGAGGAGATTTTTGCGGCTAAATATCGAAGTTTCAGCGCTGACGGCGATCTCGCGGACGCCCGGCTAAAGCCATTACACAAACCGAACCGTGCAAAATACCTTTACAGAGTGTCGACGACGCCGAAGGGGTTTCACGAGATCACGGGCGTTCGTAAAACCATCCGACGATCGTCGTCCGGTTATAAAACTCGAACGTAAAACGCGAGACTCGTAACGCCCCTCTTGGGAATTCTCGGCAAACTGAACGGCCAAGGTACCTTCTTTGAACGAGCGTCCAACGAGAACTGAGGAAATGACGCGTGCATGTGAGGAGGAGGGGCAGGGCGAGGGAGAGGGGAAGGGGAAATAACCGTTGGGCGCCAACGAATTACAATTCAAAATGGACATAACGAGAACAACGAGTTTCAACGGGAATGAAAACAGAAAAAATCAATTTTATACAACGTCAAAGTCAAAGCTACAATATATACAATTAGGTACAGATTAGCGTTAATATGTCGCGAATGGCAATGGTAAGTAGTTTTCGATCGTTGATTGTCATTCAGTCGAGACCGAAGTATGTCTGTAGCAGTTCCTCGTATATATCCTTGTCGGTTTTCAGAAACAGGCAGAATATTACTTTGTCTATCTTGTCAGGATTCTCGAGGAGGAAAGCCTTCACCGTTGACAGAGCGATCTTCGCCGCCGGCTTCTGCGGATATCCGTAAAGACCCGTTGATATGCATGGGAACGCTATAACTCGAATACCATTCTTTACGGCCTGACCTAGACTGTTCTTGTAGCACTTGCCGAGATCGATCGGCTTTTCGCGACGAGGACCCACAGTGTGGATCACATCTGCAAAATTATCAACACATTTCGTTATTTGGGTTTATAATCAACGAATTAAGATGTGCAAAATTTTATGCAACAATGAGCCAGAAATGCTTTTTCGCTCATTTCTTGTGAACTCAAATTTGCCGCTCGACGCGTCGTGTTTCAACGCACATTTAGCTGGCAACTGATATCCTCCTGTTATTACCGCATTGCCGACCTGACAGCCGTTCAGAGTCGCACACTCCTTTCTTAAGCTAGGACCAGCAGCCCTGTGGATAGCTCCGTCCACTAAAAACAAAAAAATCACCAAATTGAAGTATGAAAAAAATCTCTAAATATTATGACCTTGAAGATATCTGCAGAAACTTTGTTCAAGGAAGTTCCCTTTGAGATTAAAATTATTCAGGTTAATAATTTATTTTTCTTCGCAAGACATCATTTGTCGCTTGCCAGCAATGAAAGTTGATGTCATGCAAATTTTTGATGGGGTCATTAAAAATTACCTCCACCGCCACCGATCAGACTAGAATTTGCAGGATTGACAATAGCGTCAATCTCCAGCGAAGTAATATCTCCCTGCCAGATGCAAATCTTGCTGGCCAATGCTTCGTCTACCTTCTTGATGTTCTCCACTGTTTCTTTAATGATGCTAGCCTTGTTTTTCTTCCAGTATTCGCACCAGTTCATTATCTGGTCAGGCGTTGTGGCATTGATCTGATAATGGGTTCTCTTTTTCTCCAACGCCATGTTCAAAAATTTTTCTGTCGTGAAATTAAAATTAACCCACAGAAGTTTCGTATTCGCATTGATTAATTTAATGTAAAGTTCTCTACTAACGTTTCTCCTCTTCGAGAGACATGATGGGTGATGGATATATGGACTCGCTCCAACTGCTGTTATTCGATAATCTCTCGACTGTACTTGTCAGCAGACTCCGAGTAATTTCACAGTTATTGATGTCTGAAATGTTAGCGCAAATTACATGTGCCACAGTTACAACAACCACGCTCTAAGTTCGGGTGTTCTTACATTGGGCTTCAACATTTTTGTCCAATGAACGAATTCTATATTATACAGTAGATCAGCGATGATCGATCTTTATATCCGTACTTAGAAGAAAAAAAGAAATTTTGACGACTTACGTGTGCACGATGATGCGTCGTTTTAAATCGTATTCGAGCCAACGGCGCAATGTAACTTCACGAACATCGGTGGGTTCGGTCGCGGAATTGGAAATGGAATGACAAGGGGTTATGGACGCTGATGCCTACGAGTTCAAAGTTTGATCGTTTCACGCACCTCCCGACCCTTTAAACCCCCTCAGATCGACGACTCTATGGGCGCGTCGCTGCGCGGCAACTTCGTCGCGAAGTTAAAAAAAAAACTCTAATCGTACGTTCTGAGACTTACGCTCGACGAACTTGAACGTTTTAGTACTTAAACACTAACATTCATATGCCTTGTTTACCATGAGCGATGTAGAAAATTGTAAGAACCTGGTTTAAGTGGAACTTTATTGATAAGAAAGTAGATATAGAACCATTTGGGTATTAGTTGTGTAATAACATCATCGGTATGCAAGTTATTTTAATAATGGACAGGTATATTTATCATTATTCAAGTCCTTTTGCCGAGCGCCTTCTGAGTTTGTTCAGTTTTCTTTTGTGCCGCTATTTCCTTCTGTTTTTTCTCATCGTCCCGCTTTTTAGCCGCTTCCTCTCTCTGCTGTTTGATTATGGCTAGTCGAGCAAGATCAGCGCGCGCCTCATCTGTCTTGCCAGCAGCATGCAGTTTCTGGTAGTTTGCATGTGCTCGCTGATTCTCCAATTGTTCCCTGGAAATTACAACGAAATAGGATGTCATTAAGGGTAATTATCATGCCAATTTATTTTTGATTTCTTTGTATCCCTTTTTTGCTCTACCTTTCTCTTCGGGATAGTTCTGGCTTCGTTGATTTAGCTAACGTTTCATTGAGTTGAGACAATTTTTTCGTTTTCTTCTGTACCCTGTTGGGATTCTCTACTTCTATCAAGTTTTCCACTCCTTTTGCCTTTCCCTGCAATGTTTTCCGTACTGCATCAGCAAAAGTTGACAAAACGATTTTTTATACGCCTTAAACAGTAAATGGAGATATACCTCAGTTTCCGAATCAGAGTCAGTTTCACTTTCGCTGTCCGACCCAGATGCATCAGTCTTCTTGGCCTTGGCGTCGCTGCCCTTTGGGTCATCGTCTTCTTCGCCGGACGAATCACCTCCTTTCGTTTGCTGCAAGCACCCAATTGTATGTTTATTCCATCCCCTCAATCGATACACTTTTTTACAATTTTTTTGAGACATATATATATTTTTTACTCTTCGGAGCAATCACATTAATATAAATTTTTTTCTTTGCACAAACACTGTGAACATAAGATTTGTAGTTTCCAAAATATTCGCGTATCGACCGAACAAAGGACGCTCCGACCTTAATACTTTACGAAATAATCCAATGTCGTCGTGCGGTCGGTTTAACCTATAAAATACTGACTCTCCATTTTCGTTTTTCTTCCTCCTGTCGTCGTTGCTCCTCCAATTCCTCGGGACTCGTAAAGTGACGATTCCGACCCTTGTGATTTACAAATTTACCTGTGAACCACACAAGCAAATTAAAATCATCTCAATGGGGTGAAAGAGTCATTGGCTCTATAGGTGAGGCCTCGAACGGAAGTAGTGCGACGTTTTTTGTTTCAAACAGTATTTAAAGTACAAAAAAAACGTGGCGGATTTTTTGTTACGAGCGGATAAATAAACGAGGCGATGTCTGGCCTAAGCGTTGGACTTTAAAAATTATCCTTACCGCGTGGCATCTTACGTCGACCAGGCTTTCTTTGCGATCAGCCGGAATGATAGGATAATTTTTTTTCTCACTTCGAACCAAACGTTTTGTTTGTGACGAAACACCGAAAATCGTGACGTTGGAAACAGTACACTTATCCGCTCTCTACGTCAACCTTGTACGGCCTAAAGTGATCCGGAGACAGAGCGAGAGGAGAGGGAGAGACAGAGATACACTCTCTCCCCCGTTCAATCTCGATTGTTCGATAATCGATGTTTGTTTTTCATAGAGAATTTTTAAATTTTGCGCGCGATTTCGAGTCAAATTCAGAAACTCGTTACGATTAACGTCGATTTATTATGAGTTTACTTTATTCAAATTTGTTACGTCATACAGACTTCAAAGAATCACCCTGCAAATGGTTAGGAGTACGATGTACGTTTGACAGTTCGTTACTGGGTCGAGTCAAGCTAAAGAGTTCTAAAATGTTTTATTCTCACTGTACATAAGTCAATTTATGTATACAAGTTATTTCAATATCTCCTATGATCGATTCTGAATCGTTAAGTCCCTAAATTCGTATTATTTACCCGATTACAGGATTTCAATATAAATGGTATCGTTATCACAATCCAATAGACTTGAGCGTGTCCGTCGCGTGTCTGCAAAATTAAAAATTATCGTATCGGTTAAGTACACGGTAATTTGAATAAAAATTAAAAAACGAATAAAATGGTTCAATTCCATAACATCGTTAGCGCGATCCCTGAATGCTGAATCGATATATTTAATGTTCCGATTAACATAATCGGGTTTCTATAAAAATCTTGCGAGCTGAATTATCACAGACCTTGGTATGTTGGCTACGAAAGAATCGAAATAATGTTCTCCAATGCAGCCTATGAATGATTGGAATAAAAATCTATCTATGGACTCTGCGAGGAATGATTATGCTATATTTGATCCACTGTACGTGCCTCACATTGTTATCGACTTGGCATGAATCATTTAACGGTCTACGAAAACTAATGTCTCAGAGTCCGTCGAAGCTATTTATACAGCCGTCCTCGTGTCATTTCTATCGAAGACGAGATGACAAAAAATTCAATGAAATTAATTTCAGCAGTGGAAAGCTGCGGGCCGTGCGGTTTGCCAATCGACATTAAACTATACATGCATTAAAGTATACTAAAAATAGACGTTTAACGAATTAAAGAAAAAAAGATCACAATTAGATGTTACTATTAGGGTCAAATTTCACGCAGCATTTGATAGTCACGTAAGGCATCCCGAGTTCGAAATCGTTTCTCGGCCAATACCTCAGTACAGCAGTCTGATGAGGTTTTTCGTCTTTGACCGAGAAATAAGCGAACAAAACTGCCGCTGTGTAACTCGCTATGAATATTAACAGGTGCCAAAGAGCATGGAGATACGGAAAATTGAGATTCAGCCATGTGTCGCAGAACAGACGATCGTTCAGCCAACAAGCAACGGCGAGGACCCAAACGGCTCCGCAACGCACGCCCAAACGATAAACTCTCGAGGATGTTGTCCTGAAAAAAGGAAATATTTACATGTATATCCCACGCGTAATTGACCGATAATTAGAATTAGTGATCAACAAAAGAATCATGGACTGAACTTTCAACTGTAACTCAGGAAAGGAAAAAATAAATTTCGAGTACCAACGAAAATCTTGGGCTGAAAAAATCAGGTCAATGGCATTTATTAATATGTATAATTATCATTAGAAAAAACTAATTTTCGACGATAACTCGATAAATGTTCAGGATAGACAATCAATTTCTTTCCAGCAGACTTTCTACTATGCTAGTTGAAAAAATTAATTGCAATATTTGTGTAATCTAAGAAAAAGTGTTAATATAAAAACTGTAATACGAACAATGGTGATTCAGAGGTACCTTTTCAGTTCAACAAACATGAAGCCAAATGCAGGAATTCCAAGAGTCATTAGCGCAAAGGCGTTGATGGCAGGATACACAAGGGCCAATCCGGTAGCTCCCAAAGTAGGGACGACGACAAACATGGAAAATCTCTTCCTGTTGTTTCTGAATACTCCAGGAAAGTATCTTCTTGGGAAAAACATACAGAAGCCTGCCATGTAGACCCAGAGTATTGCTAATTCGTCCAGCAGTTGACCTGCGATGCATGACACAATTAATCGATTGAACAAAGACTATTGGTTTACGAGAGTACAAAAAAAATGGAATGAGCATCTTACCTATGAGGGACAGAGTTGCATGAAAGTAAGCACTGCTTAGGCCAACGACCATGAGTAAAAACCAAATAACGTGAATGCCAGGATTTATGAATCTTCCGTAATCTCGAAAGAGGTGCATGAGAACCGGTGGGAGCAGTAGAAATAGAACGTTGCTCAACTGATGCAAAAAAAAATTAACATAGTTTAATTTTACAATGAATTACAATGGATAGTATAGTAAGCAAAAATTTTTGTAAATAAAAAAAAATGGTTAGATTATAAATTTTATACCGTATTCATAAATTCCGCTATGCAAGGTGAAATACTGTAATTTCCTTCGCACCAATCGACAGGTGAGCTTCCAGCTTCGAAAGGTTTCCACATTTTGTCTTCTTACGATCGCACGTTTCAGCGTGTGCGACCGCCACTCGATTGCGAGTCTACTAAAGGTGCTTGCTGCTCGATTACGACAATTCGTAACTTCGATGCAGAACGAAGCAACCTTGCACTTAGCGAAACATCGACGCTGTTAGTAAAAAACAGCTTGTTTCCGAACCGTTATGAATAATAGCGGTTAAACTACGCACCACGCTTGTCTCGCGATTATGACTCCCTTTGTTGACTTCCAAACAAAGCGCCCTAGCTCAAACGTCAAACTCAGATGTTCCGCGCAAGATTTTTCACACGCAACGCTCGTAAAATCATCGTCGGCCGATGAAGCAACCTCGAGATATCGCGCGAAATCGGTCAATTTTCATCGCCTTTGCGAATTCGTCGATGGCAGTGCTAACCGCAAACCGTCCGTTCGAAAACTTAGCTTACGTAGAACGAGAGGGTCGAAGAGAGGGACAGAGCGAGAGGGAGAGAATGGGAGAGAGAGCGCGTTTTAGAACGCCGTTCGCTCTTTAATGCCCGGTACCTTTCAAACAAACCATGGTCCAGCTCGAACGATGGATGTTGTCGTTGACAACAGTTTGTATCTTTATCACGTGTTGATTGAATTATTAAACAAACAGGGGTACAACGAGCGGTAACGTCCGTCCACAAACTACCATTGTTAATTAATCGTTCGAGACTCGAAATTTCGCCAAGTTTGGCGCGATAGATCGTTGCACGGACGAAAAACTAACCTGTTAAAGTGCGAGACATCTCGTTACCGACAACTCGAAAAATGTACTCGATATGCAAGAGCACTCATCCAGCCACCGGGGTAGAGCACACTATAACGTGTTATTTTTTTAACCGGACGGAAAAATGTTTGGTCGTCGCGGGCGCCAACATTATAAGGGTTTTTCGGCTCATTCCCGACGTCGACAGCACTTTGAGAGAGAAATTTTCCGGTAAGCATGCTTGATCTGGGAGGCCGTTGGATCCCTTGTTCGCGTTGTTTATTTTCCTTCTGCCAACAGAAACACGCCAGCCAAGAATGAAACTCCAGTGTTTGGGACAATACACTCTGCAGGGAAATGTCATGTCGCTTCAAGCTGTTCACCTGGTTGGATCTCAGAGAGACTCATTGCTTGTGAGCTTCCGTGACGCAAAGCTGTCCGTGGTCGAATATGACCTGGAGACTCACGATCTGAGGACAGTGTCTTTGCACTACTTTGAAGAGGAGGAGATGAGGGTAGAGTCTAGAATTTTTTATCACACATATTCCACATCAATGTGGCCATTTCTTACTTTTCACTTGGTCACAAGTGCAGGTGTGTTACAGCAGTATATCAACTCAAGGTGATATAATAACACTGTGAAATAATGATATCATAATGCAGTGAACCTTTTACCAATTTTTGCAAAAATTTTTAAAGATGGTGCACTAAAATAGAATAGAAAACAAACTGTAGCTGACTTTTGAACTAACAAACCGATAATTTCTATAGGTATTTGTGGTACAGGATGTGTACAAGCAAGCAAAGAGTTTCCAGGAATATATCTAATACTTGTGTATGAATAATATTAATAAGGTCGACTTCTGGAATTTCAAAACTCACTCCATATGCTATCCAAAATCTACTTCATAAGCAAAAACCATTCGTAGTGAACTTAACCAAAAGGGGTACTTAGCTGGGGAGCCAGGGGGGGTAGGGACAGACATCGGAACCAATGAATCCACAGCTTTCAAAGAAACATATGAGACATAAGTGTAGAATAATCTGTCACAAACGTAAAGTGTCGGTAAACAATTCTTTCACTCTAAAATGTATCGCGATTATTTTTGTTATCAGGATGGATGGACGCATCATCACCACATTCCAATAGTGCGAGTTGACCCAGAGGGACGATGCGCGGTGATGCTCGTTTACGGCCGTAAGCTCGTAGTCTTGCCATTCCGCAAAGATCCTTCTTTGGACGACAGCGACATGATAGATAGTTCGAAAATGAACGCTTACAACAAAACTCCTATACTATCGTCATATATGATAGTCCTGAAGACCCTTGAAGAGAAGATGGACAATATAATTGATTTGCAATTTCTGTATGGATACTACGAGCCAACATTACTCATTCTGTACGAACCTGTACGAACTTTCTCGGGGTAAGTCGTTTCCCGGGTCGAATTAATTCACGAACGTCGCTGAACAGAATTACTATAATTTTGTTTTTATACCTTAGTCGTATAGCGGTTAGACAAGACACGTGTGCCATGGTCGCGATATCGTTGAACATCCAACAAAGAGTCCATCCAATCATTTGGTCTGTATCGAATCTACCGTTCGATTGCTGCCAAGCCGTACCAGTTAAAAAGCCTCTCGGCGGCACCCTCATAATGGCTGTTAATTCTCTCATCTACCTCAATCAAAGTATACCGCCTTATGGAGTATCTCTCAACAGTTTATCGGATTCGAGCACGAACTTCCCTCTCAGTGAGTATAGAACGATAAACGAAATCGAAATTGTCCTTCACAATATCTCTAAGGTGACAGTATCAATGCTTGGCTATATCCCAATCATCGGACCGCCTTATGCAGATTCAATTTACGCCGAAGTTAAGTACCGGAATCCAATTCAAATCTCCACACTTGTAATCGTATCCACAAATAGTATTTGGCACACGGAAAGAAGGTACACAATGTTTACTACTAAACGTTTTTCTATTGTTGCATTTTGTTAGAAAAACACAGACGATATAATTTCTGAAAATTGGTACAAGTGTTACATACGTGACCCAAAAATGAGACAATCCCAATAAAATTATATTCGCCAGATTACTATATATATATGTCAGTATTGCTCCGCGTAAATATGGTATTTTCTTTGATTTAATTAATAAATCGCAGAGAAATTCTTGTAGTTGATATGACTTTGGTAAGATCTTACTTAGAGACTCTCTTGCTATTCCGTTCCGTAATGAAGAAAGTAATTATTATTCCGTAATTAATCGGTGGGTTTCAGAAATTAAAAACTATCAACTTCACATTGATTACAGTGAATTAGAAAAAATTTTGAATCTGGGAATGCTTTTAATCGTTCGAGGATTCGTACCTTTATTTTATATGCTAATTTTGTTCTACAGAACCTCAGGAGGGAGTGAAGATGAGTTTGGAGGGTGCTCAGGTAGCTTTCTTATCCGCCGATCGTTTGGTAATTTCTCTCAAAACTGGCGAGCTCTACGTTCTATCCCTGTTCGCTGATAGTATGAGGTCTGTTCGAGGCTTCCATTTCGATAAAGCTGCTGCCAGTGTATTGACGTCCTGCGTGAGTTTTACTGATAACGAATCGTTACTGTCGTCCTGTTCCCAGCTTTCTTCCAAAAGTCTTACAGAATTTCTTTTATAGGTATGTATGTGCGAAGAGAACTATTTGTTTCTCGGTTCCCGTCTCGGCAATTCTCTGCTGCTCAGATTCACGGAAAAGGAGCCCGAGGCCGTGCACCAGATTGAGGACGACGACGACGGCGCCGAAGACGACGTAGAGATAACGTTGGAAGATAATGACAGTGGCGAGACGCCGGCGAAGAAAGTTAAGCAAGATTTACTTGGCGATTGGATGGCGTCTGACGTATTGGATATAAAAGATCCGGAGGAACTCGAAGTTTACGGTAGCGAGACGCAAACTTCAATGCGAATAAGCTCTTACATTTTTGAGGTGTGTATCCTCGATTCGTCGATGACATCGCATCATTGTATCGTTGAAGGGAACAATTATTTTTTTTCAAAGGTATGCGACAGTCTGCTGAACATCGGACCCTGCGGAAACATCTCAATGGGCGAGCCAGCTTTTCTATCGGAAGAATACTCCCACAACATCGATCCTGACGTGGAGTTAGTAACCACTTCCGGTTATGGAAAGAACGGTGCGCTCTGCGTGCTTCAGCGGTCGATACGACCGCAGGTAGTCACGACTTTCGGGCTTCCTGGCTGCGAGGACATGTGGACGGTAATTGGCGGCTCGAGCACCGAACAGGTTACAAAAGGAGAGAACGAAGGACAACACTCATTCCTGCTTCTCAGTCACGAAGATTCTACTATGGTATAGAGCGATCTTTTATCTCGATCCTGACGAAGCTGAGCAGCGTCTTTGTGACGAATCAATGGCATCGGTCATAATTTGTCTGATACCTCTTCATTTTCATTTTAGGTGTTACAAACAGGACAAGAAATAAACGAGGTGGAACAGAGCGGATTCAGTACTCAAGGTACTACCGTATTCGCCGGAAATCTCGGAGCGAATAGATACATCGTTCAGGTCACACAGATGGGTGTGCGGCTTATGCAAGGTATCGAACAGATACAACACATGCCTTTGGATCTTGGCTGTCCGATCGTGCACGCGAGCTGCGCCGATCCCTACGTTACTCTACTCACCGAGGACGGTCAGGTTTTGCTTTTGACACTGCGCGAGGGTCGTGGAAATCCTCGATTGCACGCACAACCGGCTGAGTTATTGTTTGTAAGTAAAGGAGCGAATTCAATAGACCACGTGTCGTTCGATAAGCTTTTGTTAACAGAAAAAAACTGGTTTTACAGAGACCTCAAATAGAAGCCATTTGCGCTTACAGAGACGTGAGCGGTATATTCACGAAAAATTTCATGGGTGAGCCGGAAGTCGTCGTGCCTCAGGAGGACAAAAATCTGGAAGAACCGACTGTAGTCGGCAATGTTGATAACGAGGACGATCTGCTCTACGGTGATGCTCCGGCATTTCAGATGCCCGTTATTCAACCGACGAAGCCGCAAGAACCATCCGCGAAGAAGCAGCCCTGGTGATTTATATTTATATTATCTGGGAAAAAATATTGTGACGCAGGATATACACTACTTTGAAAAAACTATTAAATTTAGTGTACCTGGCCGAAAGTTTCCAATCTAAGACTCGAACAGTACATTGGAGTACGATCACACTGAAATTAAAGGAACATGTTGCTATTTAAGTACTGTTATAGTAAAATCAGAGGCAATCATGAAAAGTACAATATTTCTAGGTTCTTTATATAGGTTCCATTCATTTTTCATCACACGTGTACGTGAAATTTAATATGGCAGTTTATGCATAACCATTTTTTTACTAGTAAATTGCACTTAGTAATAATTGTTTCTATTTTTTTTTTCAATCGTAAACAATAGGTGGCAGAAACACATGCAAGAGATTAAACCCACGTACTGGCTCCTTGTCTATCGCGACAGCGGGACTCTCGAGATTTACTCCATGCCCGATTTACGTCTCTCCTACCTTATACGCAATTTTGGGTATGGACAATACGTTCTCCACGACAGTATGGAATCAACTTCGCTGCACTCGTCACAAGTCAACGAGATACCAAATCGTGAGATGCAGGTAATGTACCTAAGATTTATTTTCCATCGATCAGTTTTTTTACTTGTATTCTTCAAACGGTTTGCAGGTACGAGAGATATTGATGGTCCCTCTCGGCCACCATGGAAATAGACCAATGCTGCTCATCCGTCTCGACGCCGAATTGCAGATCTATCAAGCTTACAGATATCCAAAGGGCCACTTGAAACTACGCTTCAAGAAGCTCGATCACTGTATAATACCCGGACAGTTGAAGTATGCGATCTCATATTGGTTCAATGAATCGATGGACCCAACTATAACTTAACGGTGTTTTTTGCAGACCAAAAACAAAGCAGGAGGACATGCCAAGCTTCATCGAAACGCGGAGATGTATGCTGCGATACTTCAGCAATATTGCTGGCTACAACGGTGTCTTTATATGCGGTGACTATCCTCACTGGATCTTCCTGACGGGAAGAGGCGAATTGCGAACTCATCCTATGGGCATCGACGGAGCGGTCACTTCGTTCGCGCCCTTCAACAATGTTAATTGTCCTCAAGGCTTCTTGTATTTCAACCAAAAGGTAAACAGCCAATCCTTCGAGCTCCGCGATACAAACATTTTTTTGTTCGATAATCGATCGAATATTTTCCGTCTATGTCGTACAGGAAGAGTTGAGGATCTGCATCCTGCCTACACATTTATCGTACGATGCTCCTTGGCCGGTCAGGAAAGTTCCTCTGCGATGTACTCCGCACTTCGTCACCTACCACGTTGAGAGCAAAACGTACTGCGTAATAACGAGCACGGCGGAGCCCTTAAAAAGTTACTTCCGTTTCAATGGCGAGGACAAGGTAGGCTTTGATCAATCAAAATGCATTACCTCGCCACCTGCAGTGCGTAGGGGCAAGATGTATAAAAAAATGTGACTGTCCGATTGGGAAATTGCAAACAGCAGTCGGAAGTATAATGTTTTTTATTATACTTATATTAATATTAAATGAACAACAATGTTCTCATTGAATAAATAAATAGATAAATAACTTTCAGGAATTCACAGAGGAGGAAAGATCGGATCGGTTTCTCTACCCGTCGCAAGAGGTCTTCAGCATTGTCCTTTTTTCACCAGTTTCTTGGGAAACCATACCTAACACCAGAATCGAGCTCGACCAGTGGGAGCACGTCACTTGCCTGAAGAACGTTTCTCTTGCTTACGAAGGCACGAGGTCGGGACTGAAGGGCTACATCGTTTTGGGAACGAACTATAATTACGGGGAAGACATCACCAGCCGCGGAAGAGTGAGCGCCGCTCTTTTTCAGACACAAATGTCGTTATACATTTACTAATACAACTTTGTCCACAGATACTTATATACGATATTATAGAAGTCGTACCGGAGCCAGGGCAACCCTTGACGAAAAATCGGTTTAAACAGATCTACGCGAAGGAACAGAAAGGTCCGATAACAGCGATAACTCAAGTGTCAGGCTTTCTCGTCTCCGCAGTTGGCCAGAAGGTGATCCACTTTCGAGTCTCGCTGATACGATCTTTACGATATTAAAAACTCATTTGAACATTTTTTTTTCAGATCTACATCTGGCAACTAAAGGACAACGACCTAATAGGGGTCGCATTCATCGATACACAAATTTACATCCACCAGATGTTGAGTATCAAGAGTCTCATTCTTGTTGCCGATGTCTACAAGTCGATAAGCTTGCTGAGGTTTCAGGAGGAGTACAGAACTCTGTCGCTAGTGAGCCGGGTAAAAAGACACCTTACTGCAATCGTGGCCCTTATCCGAGCATTTGACGAGACTTGATCTTCCATTGCAGGATTTCAGACCGTCTGAAGTATACACGATAGAATATTTGATCGACAACAGCAATATGGGCTTTCTCGTTGCCGACGGCGAGAGCAACATAGCCCTTTTCATGTATCAGCCGGAATCGAGGGAAAGCCTCGGAGGGCAGAAGCTTATCAGAAAAGCCGATTTTCATTTGGGACAAAAAGTCAATACATTCTTCCGGATACGATGCAAGATCAATGATCCAGCGAGCGATCGGAAAAATTTTACCGGCGCTGATAGGCGGCACGTTACGATGTACGGTAAGTAATTTCTGATTTTTTTCAGTAACATCTTCCCTGACAATTGAATCAATTCAAACCGTTGTTTCCCTTCAGCGACGCTTGACGGTGGCCTCGGGTACATTTTGCCCGTTCCGGAGAAGACATACAGGAGACTTCTGATGTTGCAAAACGTCCTCGTCAGTCACATTTGTCACATCGCCGGATTGAACCCAAAAGCGTACAGGTGAGATATACAATTTCGTGGCATATAGAATGCTTCAAGACCTGCGAAAATAATAAAAGTAATCCGTGATTTAATTTTCAGAACGTACAAGAGCCATGTGCGCATGCAGGGTAATCCGGCTCGAGGTATAATCGATGGCGATCTCGTCTGGCGTTACCTCCAACTGCCAAACCACGAAAAAATCGAGGTGGCGAAAAAAATTGGAACTCGCGTTCAGGAAATAATCGAGGACATCGTAGAAATCGATAGGCAAACGGCTCATTTCTAGACAAATGAGGAGTGAAAGCGTATAGTATCGATTATTTTTATTTCGTCGATTTGGTGAATTGGGAATTGTACAAATCGTTTATGTCCCCACGCACTCGCTCCTCCCTCGATTCATCTTACAAATCTTTTTTGTACTATACCGTATTTGTAAGGACATCACTGCCCAGTTAAGAAAAATATATACGATAACTTTTGACGTCGTGACGTTATCATTGCAAAGAGAGCGCAACGGTTGGGTAGCGACGATGAGTATGAGTGTGACCACTGAACCGCGTTTGAGTCGGAGGAGTATAGTTTTTAAAGGCTCGTCGACGCAACAGAGTTTACCAGGTATGTCTATGGTGATATCGATTAAACAAATTTTTCCCAAAGAATCTATGGATTCGGAGCTGTAAAAGAGTTTGTATCGCCGTCATTTTTATTAGAAATTTTGCCTGCACTGAAAACAAAACCTCATGCAAACTATTAAAGATTAATAACAATTTTTTCTTTGCCAGCCCGCAAGCGAATCTTACTTCAGTGATTGATATTTTTCTTTACTGTGTGTTGAAAATAAATAACACTCTTTTAGTGTCGGAATCCTTGGAACCTTCGCTGTTGGAAAAGCGAATATCCGATGCCTTTGCGGTTTTCGATAATGCTGGGAGTCACGAGGTCGACGTCAGAGAGCTCGGGACGATTATACGATCTTTAGGCGAGTGTGAAACGACAACCAGTTCCTGGCCGGCAATTTTCAATTTTATTGCTTGTCTAACTTCATCATGATTT
This sequence comes from Listrodromus nycthemerus, assembly GCA_963978505.1. Classification (NCBI taxonomy): domain Eukaryota; kingdom Metazoa; phylum Arthropoda; class Insecta; order Hymenoptera; family Ichneumonidae; genus Listrodromus; species Listrodromus nycthemerus. The sequence goes on along the minus strand of OZ021686.1, from coordinate 10,847,405 downwards.
TCAGGGTGCGTAATATCGGAAGCAGAATTGCAAGAGATTCAGGTTCAAGTGGAGGACGTGGAGAACAATTGTGTGACGCAGGAGCGTTTCGTCGCGTACATGTCGAAGGCGATATGTGAACAGAAGTAAGTATAATCGTGTGTCGACAATAGACTCAAGTTGGATTCTAAGGAATGATGTTGAAGATTCAAGCCCGCTGAGCCCGAGGATTTGCTCAAAGCCTTCCAACTCCTCGACCCGGACAATCATGGATACGTTACGCGATCGGATCTTGAGAAAGCGATGATGGAAGTCGGCGAGCCGTTCACCAAAGAGGAGATAGAAGAGATGATGACTGTCGCTTGCGATCCGCAAACCAGGAAGATCAACTACGAGCACTACATCAATCTCTTGATCGTAAGAAATCGAAGCGATCATTTAAAACTCCCACAGTATAAAATCCCACTCCTTTTGCAGATAAATTATCCCCGAGACAAAAACGTCTACGATATCTGCGAAGATATGGAAACTGCGAGATTGGCAGCTCTGCCCAAGAAACGAACACTCTTCCAGGATTTAACGTAGAGAGAACAGCGACTGAGAAAAATATATTTTTAATCCTTCGTGGACATAACTAAAAATATAGGAAAAGAATTTCCGTATCGATAGATCAACGAGATATTTACAAATTTGAAAATACGTCAGTCTACTGACCGTAAGAAATTGACGCGATAATTTTTAATTCACATTGTAGAACTTTTCACTCCTTTTATAGGTCAAACATTCTCGAGAAAATAACATGGATATGGAAACAGGGAGATTGTCATCTTTGTTCAAGAAACGAATGCTCTTTCGGGATTAACGTGGCACGAACGGCAATTGAGACAAACATATTTTTTAATTTTCGAGTGAACATGAAAAAATATACAAGATAATAATTTAAGATAATATAACAATACAACATTGGTGTGAAAAAACTTTTTCTCATGAGTGTGAGTTTGCAGGGCGAGCCGAACGCGAATGTTGCAATCACACGACTTAAAGAAACGTTTTTAGCACGCGTATCGAACTAAATTTTATTTCACAAGGTGCGAAAACGGGGATTAAGCGTGCAGGAAGCGTGCGAATGCGGAAACTGCCATTTTCGCACCGAGTGCAACAAAGATATTCGTCACGTCGATACAGAGCCGCAATATTTACAGTTTTGAAAATGTGGGAGGATCTCCTTTCGTCATTAGCGCGACTGCTGCGTTTAGGAAGTCCTCGCTGTGTAGCATCGCTTCGTTTCTTAACGCCTGCCGACGTAAACATATATATTTATTTTAAACCTGCTGAGACAGACATTGACTTTTGGATTGTATTGCAGGTGGACTGACAAAGCACGGCGATACTCACGATGTGATCCAGCCCCGCTTGAACGCTGTGGTCCCTCGAGTAAACCATACTAAGCTTCGTGCCTTGAACCGCTACCGGACTCTTCTTCGAGATTTCTTCAGCTATTGCGATGGATTCTGTCAGAAGTCTGAAAATAAACCCGAGTAGAGTTTCAGCGACGCGGTCATTCATACGCTAATTTCCACAAAACAAAGTTTCGATTTTCCAATGGGTAAGCTCTTCAAGACTTTTTTTTGCAAGTGACAACGATAAAACAGAGAAAAGTTTTATGATTCAGGGCTCACGTCTCCTTGTTCTCGAAGACACGGCTCACAAAGCCGCACGCGTGAGCTTCGTTGGCGAAAAATTTACGAGCCGTGAAAGCGAGCTCGCGAGCAAGACTGTCGGAACCAATGACTTTCGGAAATCTCTGTAGAGTTCCAACGTCCGCTGCCATGCCGAGGTTGACCTCCTTTATTTGAAACCAAGCGTCGCTCGTGCAGTATCGAATGTCCGCTGCGGATATCATGTCGATCCCTCCGCCGATGCAGGCACCGTGTACGGCCGCAATGACTGGTTTCTCGCACTAGCAAAAAAAAAAGAACAAATTAATCGAAGGTAGTTTTACGTGATACATAGGAACAAGAGCGAGAATGGCCAAAATACCTTTTCCATGGAGGTGAAAGCATCTTGATATTTTTTCACTACCATTTTAGCGACCTTTGCCTTTCTCGCGATATCGTCGTGCTTTGCAGACATTTGTCCGATCTTCACCGCATCCTGCAAATCTATACCTGCAGAGAATATCTTGCCGGCGCCCGACAACACTATCGCTCTGCAATCGGGATTGTCACCTAGTCCTTTGAAGCAATCTCCAAACTCTCTGGAAAAAGAAAAATGTTCACTCGATGGAAATTCAGTGAATGGATAGTATAATTATTATTTTAAGTCTACAAGCGTACTGCCACATAGTCGAATTGAGCGCGTTGAGTTTCGCAGGCCGGTTGAGCTCGACATGGTAGACAAACTCCTTTGGCACAGTTACGGCGAGAGTCTCGTACTTTGGAACGTTCATTGCAGTGGAGAATTGCGCTGGATGGATTCCTTGAAGTTTGATAAATTGCAACTTTTATTGCGCTGTTTTAGCGACGTGGCAATCGTTGCTGAACGATAATAACGGTTCGCAGGTACTCACGTCTGAAAACTACGCTCGCGACAGCTGATATCAAGCTCTTGTTCATACTGCGAATAAATTAATTATAGCGAGTAGAAAAAAATGGGTGTTTGTTGTCCAATGAAAGAACACGGTCCAGCATGGATGATCGAAGTTTAGTCTCTGAAGGATAACAATTATGAGGACGATGAGGACCGAGCAGTATTATTGTGGCATCGCGTTTACGTTAGTAGTGTACTGTGTTCACACGACCTGGTCTAAAGTCCAGCGACCCCGACATTCGTACAGTGGCGCCGTCACTCAGCGGCTCTGTGCGATTTTAAATTTCAGTGAAGTATTGTTTTTTTTTTTTTTACAAACACCTCAAGATGACAAAATCCTACGATATAATCCGTACAGAAAAAAATTAGGTCCTTCATTTAATTATAAATTCCGTGGAAATCATTAGTATATTAGTGATATAGTAACAAGCGACTCAGCGAGGCTGCAGTGGGGGGAAGATAAATATTAAAATCAACAGTTTTCTAAAACATATATGTGAGTTTGCAAACGGTATGCAGGAGGAATATAGAATTTTGCCAAAGGATTTCAAACATTCGTGGCCATTGTTCAAATTGTACATAAAGACGATTTTTATTTTGAAATACTTCTTGGACACCGATACGTTTGTTTGCGTGAGAGTTTTTGTGTATTGTGTTGCGAATTACCGAGTATCAATGTTCTTCACTACCAACGTATTCTTCATCGGTAAAATGTGTGTCTCTTGTGTATGATTGTATGTTTTTTCTCTCTTTTTTTTTTAAATGTGTAAATGTAATCCTGGTTAGGCGTTTACTTCATCACTGTACGTAAAACACCATGTAGGCGCTATATGCGTTCGTTTATTCGGCATTGCTTCGGAGAGTTAGAATCTGTTTACTCTTAGGAAAAATGGTAGCGTAAAACGGCCGTCTGTTTTCTCCTTCTCTTCATTTTTTTTTTGTTTCTGTATTTTATTTATTTAACTATGAGTCTTGCGGAGGGATTGGATTTTCACGAATTGTGCAATTTCGCGACTGATAAATCAATGAATTGTATAATAAATTATAAGTTACAAGGGTCGATGAAAAATTGTTGGGAAATAAACAATGATAATCCATTCCCTCGAGGCCGCTCGACTTCTACTTTTGGGAGAATATCTACGCGACTTTGATCGATGGGTACAAAATTTCACGGCGATTATTACCATCTACTCGTTATTTTTCGCTCTCTTTCTCGCACACGTTTCGTTACCGGGAACGCGATTTTTTTTTTTTTTTTTCGTTTTTTATTTCGTCTGACTTTCCGGCCATTCTGCGCTTACCAAGGTGGAACTACTTGCTAGAGTCGAGACGCCACTTCGGAAAGCGTTATCCGTAGCGAGTTAAACTTTGGTGAAATAGCGCCTCGACCTTACACCCTCGTCGAACTATACGTAGAATTTATATTATACAAATTTTGAGCCATTCAACGACAACGTCAAGGAACACAACGAGAAGAACATCCGCCCGTTGCTTTATTCGCGAAGCACAACTTTTATTCAGCGAGTTTATTGTTATCTCGTTTAGTTAATAGAAGGAAAAAAAATGAAGTGTAAAAGGAATAAAAATCGAAAAAAATCGAGAAAAATCTTTCGTAACGCTCGACGAGATTCCTCAATTATTTTGTTTGTCCGTAGGCCGGAACTAGATTTACGGATTTAATTCTGCATCTCGATTAACCAGTTACTTCGATTTCGATTTTTTGTCGTTTTTTCTTTCTTCAATTTTCTTAGTTGTTATTATTTTTTTCTTTTCTCATTTTTTTTCCATCATTCATATAATTTAATGCGGACGTCACGTTCGACCGAGGTGTTCGAAAAATACGCGACGACAAGCACTCAAATCGCCGATCAACATTTTCTCCCTTGCATTGTCTCGCGCACAATTTTAATATCTTTCTCGCTATTTTTTTTCGTTTTTCTCTGATCGTCCTTGCACACAAACATTCAACTCACTCGGGCACACACGCCGTGACAAATAAGTATAATACTATAATTATGTCAGCAGTTCGATACACACGTCGGCCGAACGCAAGCAACAATATATACACATTAAAAAGCATCGTTACAGTTACTTCGGAGGTGTTTTTTATTTTATTTTAATTTTTGTTTTCTTATCGCAGGGGACGAGAAGATAGAGATAAAGGGGTAGGGGCGCGTGACACCTCATTACTTTTAATTAGACGTTCGCGTCGCTCTTGACTTTTGTGCTTGCTCGAATTGAGAACGCGGCTGCCGCATCTGCCCCTTCATTCCCTCGATCTTTTACCTTATTGTTTTTTTTTTTTATTTTTCGTTTAATTTTTTTGTTTCGAGTTCGCATCGCAAGCTCTTCCGACTGATCCGCCTCGCTTCGTTTCATTAACTCGCGAACAAACGCGCGCGCTGACCCTTTTCAATTCGATCTTATCAATGAACACACGCCATGTTGGATGTATTATAATTTTTGTTTTGTTTTAAATATATGTATACGTAATCACTAAGTTTTTAATATCTAAAAAAGCCCTAATACTGCACATATCTTCAATTTTACACGAATACGTTGTGTCTCCTCCCGTTTCACCGTTACACCTACGCGCGTTTCTCGTCATCCCCGACTGATAGTTTCCATTCTCGCACCGCCCCCATTTCGGCACAATGTGTACAGTCGCGTCTGGAATAATCGTTGTTCCATTCAGTGATATCGAATGAATTATTACTTCGCTGTTTAGGCTTCGAAACGCAATCGGTATCGACGTGGAGTTAAAAAATTGACAAAACAAGAAGAGCGAAACGTGACAAAAGTCTATCGTTCGCTTAGAAGGAAAACAATTCTTCATCCTAAGTATTTACGATGCGTATATGTGATCTACACCTGAACGATAACGGGAGGAATCTTGACTCGCGTTCGTACCCATTCATTTTCACTTCAGTGATCTCTTTCTCTCTCTCTCTCTCAAACACTTTCTTTCAATTCACAATTTTTTTTAAATCTTTTTTTCCCGAGCATACACAAAACACATTCGAACATCGACTCGCCGCTTTTTCACCTCTATTACAACGTTACACAATATTACATACGTACGAATGTATAAAACCTCGTTACGGCTAGACGGGGAATGAGTGAGCTATGACGAAGCGAAGTCTCGTCGAGAGACGCCTTTACTCGTCGAACTCCTTATTTTTTTATCATGAAAATTATCGCTATCGACTCATTGTATATAAATATGACACATACGAAGCTCTGGAAGCGTCTACGCGCTCACTCTTTTCCTTTTGTAATGTCTTTTTTTCAAAGGGGCTGTAAAAAGGTAAACGCACGGTTCTAGGCAAGTAGTAAAATTTACTGGACTTTTTTCTTCAGCCGGTTCCACGCTGCAGGAACCGACTAATTTTTACAGCGGTACCATTTTACTAATTACTGTGCGTCTTTGAATTCGTGTTTTTTTAGTGCCCAAATAAAATTTGGTTTGCGAAGAAACGTAACGTTTGCCGAAACATCGTTACCAGCCCCTCTATATAAATATGACACGTACGAAGCTCCGAAAGCGTCTAAGCTTTCGCTCAGTTCCAAAGCGTCGAGCGAATAAAGATTTATCGAAAGATTTACTCAATCTTTAATCGTCGATTCTTTGGAACTCGTCGAAAGCTAGTTACAAAGCGTATTTGCGATTCACCGCCGCGAGATAATTCACAAATCGGTTCGCTTCCATTAAATACCCTACGACAAAATGAGACGGAAACAAATTCGTTACGCGAAGACACGTCGCTCGTGAGGGTGGGCTGGGGAATTTTTTCTGTAGCAAAAAGCAATTATTCGTTTGATGACGGTACGAGCCACCGGAGGGCATACAATTAGTAAGAGTTTTTTTCGTTTTTTTTTGTTTTTTTTTCTTTTCCTTTTTCTTATTATGACACCGAAGTTGTACGAACTATGGCACATCTATTGGAGAACTACAATCCGGGGACAGTCGGACGGGGCAGTCTTCGAACTTCATCGTTAATTGCACACCTATCGAGCTTCCGTCGAATACGACAGAGAAAAAAAATAACTCGAAGGTATCGGCGAACGGGTTGATCGAACATACCGTCGGCCTCCACTTTGATCGTTCGTTTGTTTGTTTTTCTTTCGCTCCTTTCTTTTTTTTTACGAGGACGAGGAAGCCTACGAGCTCTTCGCCGTTGGATCATGTTAGACAAAAACACTGATGTATTTACATGAGCTTTGTGACGTACTAGCGACGGATATCCTCATCGATTGTCCACAACTCAATAAGAGGCTACGAATATCCAGTCTCTATCGTTTCGTTAATCTTCGCAATAAATATCGAGTTATTTTTTGTTCATCTTCAAACTTTGAGTTTACGCTCTTTCGATCGCACGGAATGGTTTAAGATTTGTATCACTGCGATCGGGAGAAATATTTTCATTGCGATATATATATATATATGCATTCATATAAATACGTTATCGCCACCGTTTGGCCTGCGAATGGCACAATCTTGTCTTTTTCCAGTGATCCGACGTGTCTTATTTTCTTTTCTACACTATTTTTAGCCGTTTATAATCGCTCGACGTATTATGCGACGGATACGTCGCTTTTAGAAATAATAAAAAAAAAAAAAAATTCGATAAAAATAAACAAATTCGAGCCTCTTCGTTCTATCCTTACTCGATTAAGAAAAAAAAACTAACGTACGAAAAAGAAAGCAACATCGATTTTACTCCCGAGATCGCTTATTCGCTACGCGACGACTTTTAATATCGACAATAAATAGGTCGTTTCCACCGCGATACATCCAACATGACACACGCATACGTTATTTTTGTTTTCTATGACACATAGATTGACTCTTGTACGCCCGACGAATACAACCCATACTATGAATAATTCTCCTTGAGACTTGTGAATTGTAAAAAAAAAAAATTATCAAGAAACACGATATCGCATCTTTTGACTCGCGACGAGGTGCGTTTCAGAGTTGGTCTTGTCGCGTTACAAAAAAATTGTAAGTTCCACGAGAGAATGAAAAAAGGAAAAGCTTAAAAAGATTTGTTCGTCACACCATTTGTTCGGTTTGCTCGATCCGCTTTTTAATCGGTAAACGACGCGGCTACGACGAATAATTATATCGATAGTTATATTAAGGGCCAAGCACTATGCGTGATTGTTAATTAACAGCTATTAAAAATCTTCTTGTTTGTTATTTTTTTGCCGGGGCTTATTTCCGAAGCGAGCGAAGCTTCGGAATTCCTATGTGTATTGTAAATCGATACGAAGTCGCTCGCTTTTTTTATACACCGGTTAAGTTTCTCGTCTCTCACTGGCGGACACATGGCGACGCACTTCTGTACTAAACCATTACGATCGCCTCCTTGTTGCAGAATAGGAAAGGATATTGGTCGATCATCGTCTGCACGACGTCCTCTAAGTATGGTCTCATTGCTTCGAACCTGCCGAGATCGTTGAACTCTATCGGTAGCAACGTAGGCCACCAGCATATCGCCAAATTCTTGCTATCCATACTGTTCAGCTTACAATTTTCGGCCACTCTGCAAAAAAAAATAAGATTGAAAAAAATGCATAAAAACCTTTTTTTCTCAATGTCGACTCACTTTACAAAGTGTTGAAAGATAAACTTTAGAACATCAAAGTTAACCGCATTGAGTTTTTTGAGCATCAGACGAAGAGCGAGTAATCTGCAGCTCCGATCTTCCATGTTCATACAAGTGGCGGACATCGGCTTACTGATCCCTCGGGCACCTGTTCCATGATGTGAAATTAATTACGACGTTACATGACATTGCGAACATAGAAATTTGCGACGCTATAATTACCGGATATGTCCTCGAGCTCGGACATGCGTTCCTTATCGATTAAAGGAGGCAGCCTCTTCGAGAAGAAGTCTTTAAGAGCCGTGGCTACAGCGTTTACGGGAATGTCTAGTGAGTGTATATCCACATTGCCGTCTGTAGATAATTCGCAGAAATAATAATTATAAGTCCTTGTAGAATAGTCCTTTTATTTTATTTTTTTGTTTTTATTTCGTGCAAGCATTATATAGAGAAAATGCCTATTATAAGATTCTCGCAATTGTACTAGAAATGGTTCTGACCGGTATACGGTACATAAACGTGTCGTCCAGGAAAGAGTCCGTACGAAAATCAAGGACACTCGAAGACAATTTTGAGGATATTTCTAGACTGTGTTGGAAAATTTACAAAATATGCAAAAATGCATACCGTGGGTGCCGTACAAAATAACATTTAGTTCGACAACGGTTTTCGTTACGCTGGAATCACTTCACAAAAAGACTATGCTTAAATGTATGAATCTATCCCAACGATACTAGTATATATATTTTTTTAGGATGGTCGCTGGTTATATACATTTTAAAACATGCTGAAATTGAGGAGAGTTAAAAATTGAATGACAGCTCAAGGGCTTGAAGCACGAACACCGTGTTGAATAAATCAATAAATAATAAATTGAAGTGGAATGAAATCGTACCTTCTTCAAACTTTTGGAAAAGTAACTCGACGTGCGCTCGATTGCCGGGAACCCTGTAGATGCCCTCAGAATCCAGGCCTTCGTCCTCAATAAAATGCACGCATTTTTCGAGAAACAGGGGTATTCGATTGGTCTCGCTCTGCGCGAAGTCTTCTATCAGAGACTGTTGCGATTGTCCCGACATCGTACCACCCGCCCCTTTCGTTTGCTTTATCTTGTCCTGCTTTTTCTTTTCCCTTTCTTTTTCCTTCTCTGCGTGTTTCTTGAGTTTCTCCTCCTTCTGCCTGCGCTTCTCCAATTTTTCGTCCTCCTTCGCCTTCTGTTTGTCCTTCTTTCTCGACAGTTTGTCACCGTCTTTTCCCTTGATCAAAATGCCGAACTGCAAAAAAAAATTATGCACGGATCGTTATCGAAATCTCTGTTGGAATAGTTCGACCCGCTCCAGAAAAAAACAAAGAGTAATTGGCAGAGTGAAACTTACGCTGGGTGAGTTAATTTCTCTCGGTGACGATACATCTAGACTGGACTCGTCATCTGGAATGTTACCGAATGTATTGTCGCCCCTCTGCTTGGCTAAAAGAGTCGTAAACGTATGATCGTGTCAGTAGTTAAATAAAACGTATTAATGTGCCAATATGATCGAATATGCGAAACATCGCGATGGTCTCTTGTTAACGGAGTCGTAATCACAACAACCCGTCTCCTACCGTCATAATTACTTTGCGCTAATAAACTATTTCTTGCTATTTACAATTAATGTACTTACAAGAAGCACTGAACATCTCCTGCGTCATGTGTTTAAGGCTGAAAGGATGCTGTAACGTCGCTGCCAAATGTTGTTGTTGGAGCGAATTCCCGAATCTCTTTCGCAAGCTAACCGCGGCGTGCTTGTTCTGTTTTGACCTTGACCGGCTGGTGGCGTGTTCCGGCTCGCTCGACTCTGAACTATCTGGCGTTTCACTCGATACTATTAAATAATGGACTATCTTGACAATACTGAATATCATCAGGTGCTTCAGATAGTCATCGGGTATGAAGAAATAGCAAAGAAAAACCAAGCTAACGAAATAAATATTGAGCGTCGAAAAAATTTGTACCTTGCTCAGTGGGATCGATTCGCCAATTCTTGTCGTCTTTTAAGCTGTAATTCAGTCCGACGATCCCGTCACCGCTTCCCATACTCGCCAGCGATGGTACCTTCGGTGTTGCCACCGGTATCGCAGTGCGTTTCTTACGCGTTCGCTTGTGGGTCGATGGCTTCTTGTTTGATTTTCCTGTAACGTCGGCGACCCTCTGTCTTTCCAGCGAACTCCACTCAGAGTCCGAATCGCTGTAAGCTGGGAGAGAAAAATAAAAGGAACAATACGTTGACATAAAAACGTTCGAGATATGTCTTCAAGAATACACGCGTCCAAACTATTATCTAAATTGTCTCTGGGGAAACTTAACCTCCGGAAAGTTGACCCTTCGATGATAAATCAACGTCATGCAATTATATAGAATTATCTTGTTATTTCTATCTAACTAGGCCAACGTTCCGGGGTTAATAAGAGTAATGTACCAGGGCCAATATTCCGAGTGCTAATAGATTTCCTGTCACCGCTAAATTCAACCCCGATAAACTTACACGGCTGTCCCTTCTCTCGTCTATGACGCAACTTAGACTTGTTGTTCGCGATCGAATCCTGCACAAGAGCGTACGTGTAATCGCCGTCGTAAGCGGAATAGAGATTTGGTACGACGTCCTTTGGGTGTGCGTATTCGGACCCGAGATCAACGAGTTCCGGTATCGCGAGCGGGGCGTGTCCCAGGCTCATCTTCGTAGCGTGCTCGTCTTTCTCACCGATAGTCATCCGCGCTATCGCATCCGTTACGTTCGAGAAATCTTTTAGATTTATTTTACCCGGTTGCTTCAATGTTTGACTGTTTCCCTTTGGTCGCGGCTTCGTCTGTGATACATGTCGTCGGCCAGTTGTGAATGCTCTGTGGGAATAACTGTTCGTTACGCCGTCTTGATGCATGAAGGTATCCTTTACCCATCCTGCGAATGGATATATATACATATTTATACATATATTTTAATGAGAAATTTTCTTTGCTGTGATTTTGAACACTAAATTTATTTTTATTTTGGAAAAAAAAATAGTTACCGGATAACTTGTTGGCAAGATCGCCGCCTTTCAGCAACTCCCGTTCTCTCTCCTCACGATGGAAGTCCACCTGACTGTATATATCGCTGTCGTCCGAAGGGGTCGCTCTGTGATCGACGAACTGCTCGTTTATTCCCGTCTCGCCGAGATCACCGTCCGGTGTCAACTGCTCGTAAGATTCCGAACCACTCCTAAAAGTTACAGACATACTGCTTCGCGTTAGATTTTTCGGTTTTACATTACATCGTCGACTACATGGAAAATGCGAGAACGCAAGAAAAATTGGATTATTCATGTTGAGATCGTCTTACCCATCGTCGGGTGTCTGAAGATGGTAACTCTCGTGACGAGGTGGGGGCATCGGATGCAGTGCCGAATACTCTAGGGTTCCCTCGCCGCTGTCGTTCAAATTACCGGGCTCTTCCATGTTGAAGGCTTGTTCGATCTCCGGTTTCTTCTCCCAAACCTCTTTGAAGAACGGTGTGTAAAATGCAGCTGAAAAAGAGATTTATAATATTGTTTAAAAATCAATGACTAAATTTTCAAAGACGCACTGGGTCAACAATATTTCCGGTGATTCTTACTTTTCTGCTGACAACTCGAGGCCGATGTCATAAAATGAGCCTGCAATCGATCAGCGGTAGCATTTCCCTCAGTAATGAGCAAATGGCTCAGTTCGCTACTAAAGAAAGCGTTCGCACCTCCCGTGTCCGTCACAGCCATTATTTGAATCGGTAGATTTGGAATGTTCATAGAAAATGCGCTGTGAAGGTAAATGAGAAATCGCGAATTAAGAAACAAAACAGATTTGACTGTCATCACTACGGCGACATCGCTGCAAACCTACTTCAAAGTGGCGAGCGAGGCTTTTCTCTTGGTCGAATAAACGAGAATAAATCCGTGGACCAGTTCGTCCCGAAATGCATTAGCACCGTGAAAACTCGATATTATAACTTCGACGCGTCTCTTTGATTCACCCAGGAAAGTTTCGAGCACGATTGATTTCTCGCCGCTTAGGAAGCAGCACTGGTGACTCAACAGAGGCCCCAGAACGTTCTCCACTGAGTAGGGGTCGCCGCAGAACATACACATGATTATCCTGCAATCATGAAGATATTAGATAGTTGATTTCTGCTAACACTCGTTAAATTTTATGTTTTTTATTTCGTCGAGCGGAGAATCGAAACTTACCTGATGTCCGGCTCCAGGCACTCGATAACGCTCTGATAGATGTTGAGAAAACCAGCCCGATGATTTATCGACTGTATGAGCTGCTGCAGAGCATCCTTGACCAACGGTGTTGGAAAGCGCTTGTCTTGCTCAAGATCTTCGATACAAACATCGATGAAGGGACATTGCAGGCTATCAGCGAGACTCTGTCCCTCCTCTCTTAGCCGTATCGCCTCCATCTCGTCGATGTTCTGATTGGGAACGAACATAATAACGATTGGCAGACCTTGAAACGGCAACCGATCCTCCTGCTCCAAATTTGACAGCAACGTTTTTTCCAACGACGAGCGTATGTACTCGAAGGAATCCTCGTTGGCGTAAATGCAAAATGAGCCTTAAACGATAAATAACAAACTACGTAAGTCAGTGCGAATTCTCTTGAAATGGGAGAGTGTGAGTCAGGTAATTGACGTGTAAATAATCGTTAGTTGAGGTAGATTGGGCACAGCAATTGAGTCACTCACCGTGAGGCATAAAGTCTGAAGTGGTGAAGGAATTGTGCGGTAATCCAACGTCACCATCGATCACCCGGTAGCCCAGAGTGTACAGCTGACAATCGATTTCCACCTCGTCGTCCTCCGTTTGCGTCTTTATCTCCCGAGCGAATTCGCTACTGAGACCGTTACTGCCCAGTATAACGAGATTCAGTTGATTGTTGTCCGACGTTAGTTGCCATTGACTGCTGTGATTCCACGATGAAGGTCTATCGATGTAAACATAACATTTTTATCACGTGTGAAAAAAAAAGATTTCTTTAATATATCACGATGTTATTATGACCACACTTTTTACATTTTGGTTGTAATCTGCAATGGTTGTCTGAACTGCAAAAATTAAAAATGCAAAAACGTATGTCCCGACAATAATTATACAAATATTCACGATGTATGTAGGGTTCATCTTATATCTTCACCTGTGAGCTTTCGTTCCAAGTATTCGTTCGATGAGCGCGTCCATGCAGTTGGGAAACGCCGGACAGTGTTCCCTGATTGGACAGTGAACAAAGCCCAGATGCTGGAAGAGCATCAACTTTCTGTCTTGATCGAGTCTGTCCAGAGCCTTATATCTGTTTATAAAAAAAACGAATTACTCGTACGTTCCAATTTGACCATGAAAGGCTCGGATGAATGAAGAAATCTACCTAAAATCGTCGAGTAAGGCGTCCGTTATTTCTTTGATGTCGTCTTGAGTAATCGTTCCCGACGGTGCTATACTCTTAAAGTGATAGAACAGATCCGCGTGTTCGAGAAGCAATTCCTGCGAGGTGTCGCATCTTTTTAGTAACATTCCGACAATTGTATTATTGAATTATTATAAAATACGAATAGACTCACTTGAAAATTATGCTTCGCCCGTTCGATTATTTCCTTCTGATGTTGATCGTAAATCTCTTGGCAATCGTGATGAGAGAGCGCCTCGAAGCACTCGCGACCCATGAACAGAACTCTCACTTCGGACAAGTGTTTGCCAGGTGTAACATATCCGGTTTCCTCGAGCAATTGCTTGAATTGTTTCTTCCATCTGGTGAATCATAAAAATATAAGGGCATCGTATAGATACGGTAGACAGTAATGTAATGCACGGTGCACTATGCACTCTGCGGTGTCCAGTATCATTTTGACGCTGATTTACGATTACTTTTTTTCTCGGTCATTTGGAGCAACAGACTAAAAGATCGTTAACATGTAAGGAACGAGAGCGGGGAGGAGGAGAGAGAGACCGACAGACAGACAGAGACAGAGACAGAGATGTGCTAAGTGCGTTTATCGTACTGGTACGGCTCGGACCAAACCGCAAACCACCGAGTGAAATATCAAGTTACACCGTCTTTAATACGGTATGTTGCCCATGGCTCGTTGCAATCGTACACAACGATATTGGTCACAGCGATATTATCATGAGACTCGACAAATATTGATTCCGTAGCTATCGGCCGCGATCAAGAGCAAGCCAAGCCATCGGCAAGGCGTTCGTTTTTTTCGTCTTTCGACCCATTTTTGCTTATACCATCGTGCATATGTTACCGCATAAGGACACATAAAACGAAGATGCAGGGTTTATTAGGTTCGAGAAAGTTTCATTACCTTTTCGGAAGTCTGCATTAAGAGACGCCACCCAGAATGAAGCAAAGCATTAGTGTATCGTTTACGGATTGAATTATTCACCTCTACTGGATTATTATAAACGATGAGACACGAGTTTGCCAACTTCGTATCATCATCGAAGCAATAAATCGCTACTCACTCGAGTCGTCGTTGCTCCTGCTGGAGAGCGTTTATGTGATTTTTGAATACCGTTTCGGCCTCTGGGGTCTCCAGTACATCGTACGGTATCTTCGTGCTGTTGTTCTCACCGAAGTCGTAATCGATCCACGATATATCCTCGGGACACTCGTAAAAGTGTTGATGAAAGTCCGGATGTTCTTTTATGTAATGTTGTACCGTTGACCATTCCCTAATTAACAATTATCAATGATGGATAGAGTGTAGTTAATTTTTTCCCCCGATTGTCAGGAAATTATCATTTGTAATATGACTCACTCATTTATCAGATTGGATATATCTGGGCATATTTCGTGCAGTATCTCCGGAAGCATGTCGAGATAGCTCTGAATCTTTTTGGCCACCTGTTCGTCCTTAAGCTTCTTGATGTGCCGTCTGAATAATCTTTGAGTCGCGTCAATGCCGAACAATTCGACGAAATTGGTGAATTCCTTGTGCTGTCCGAGCTTCTTTGACGCTTGCGACCATAGCGCCCGATAATCGGTAACATGTATGCGTATGAGCCTCTGCAGGGATTCCGTCGACGCGTCGAGAAGTTCCTTTCTCGCTCGCGCCGCTTCGGCGAACGGCACGACTTTGCTACGTATCTTCGTTTTGTCGATTATTTGCGCGAGAATAATGAATGCCAGTTCGATGTTTATGTTCTCGTGAGACGAAGTTTCGACGATGAATATAGAATTTTTGTATTCTTTTCGCATCACCAATTTCTCAGCCTCCTTTACGTACTGCTCGTTCGCGTCATCGTTCTTCGTCGTGACGAGAACCACCGGTTTCTTAGTTTTAACGAGGTTGTTGAGAATACTGGCGACGAGCTCGATCTGCTTCTCCACTGAACGATTTGGCACGACGCTCACGTCGAAGACGCAAAGAAAACCATCGATGTTTAACTTTCCATCTGGAAGTACCTTTTGCTCGTATTCCTTCTCGATTCCCAATTGATTCTTGCAGATGTACATGAGCTTCTCGGCGCTCGTTATCTTTGTCGATGCGCATCTCTTCGCGTACGGCTCCATTTTACCGCCCTTGAACGGCTGGAAAGACGCATCGTCGATGAATTCCGTATGCTCTATCACTTGAAACTGAAACTCCGTACCGTCCTCCGCTAATTTCGCTACCTCGCCCCAGTACAAGAAGTGATCGTTGTTCACCACCCGACCACTGAAATCGGACTGTTAAGAAAAGATAAATACGTTTCATAAAATATTCACAAGAATTAGTATGATGCACTGAGCGCGTAAATATTTATTCGAATAAACACTGTGGAGTGTAAAACGAGCGAGGACCAATTTTTATTTATTTATCTCACAGAAAATTCTTCCTTTAATTACCTTTTACTTTTACTTAGTTAAATATTAAATCATACTATTCATTGAATTATGTTCGTAAAAACGGGCTCTTATTGTATCTATAAATAAACAAATACAAAAACAGCATTATGAACAGATATAAACTATAAATACCCTTTGAAAAAATACAGAACACTACTGTTGTAGATGATAATATATAAAATTGGTTTTCGCTCTTATGGAAGTTCAAACTCTTGTTACCTGTGACAAAACAGAAATGTGATCGACACTGTAGTCGTCACTAAGCGATCGCATGAATCTGTTGCAGAGACATGATTTTCCAACTCCGACCTGGCCCTTGTCCTTCTCGGTTCCCGACAGGCCCACAACAGCCACATTGATGTTTTTCAAATTATCGCTTTTGCGTGCCATATTTAAGACTCCGTTTAGTCGCTCGATGTTATATACCAATGGCCATGAAAGTCTGTTAGCGCTCTCTCGTCTCTATCAAAGGAAATCCTTGCAGATCCAATAACCTTGGTCAATCGTGAATCTTTCTAATCTGCTCTTAGCTTTCGTTTAGCAGCTTATGTACAGACTTGTAAAATTCCCCTTTGGCAACATTATTGCCGATCTGGCTGAATGTATCTCTACTTTGTTTTGTTCTGCTCCATTCTGCAGCGACATGACAATTACTCGATACGTCACTCCAACACTATACGCGCATGAAAAACATTTGTTGGGCTTAAATCTTTTCCACCTTTCAATGCGTTGTGTACAGCAAGTGTTGCGAGGATTGTATTTCTTTTGTTTTATCTTTTTACTATAACGGGTTGACTGCAGCAAATCTGTCAAATTTTGTCGTTCGCTATTTACATTGACGATAGTTTAGATCGCGCTATGATGCAACGGTACTGTGGAATGGCACTGTGTATCTGCAAATACCAAAAGAATGCAAGTTGTTAAATGTGCAAATCATAAAACAGGGTGAAAGTTAGTTAAGAAAAAAAAATTTGAGTAACAAAATTCCTAGATCAAACAAACGACATCGCCCAGAAATTGAGGGGATTCAGCATTGATTGTACATTAGGCAATATTCGATTATGTTTTAAATTCTGGGCAACCGCGATCACGTTTGACAAAAATATTTTGCGGCAAATAATTCGTCGATCGACGCGTCGTTGATCCGACAAATCCGTAATATCACCGGTGCACGTCGGAGATCATTCATTGACGAATTTAAAAAATCGAAACAAAAAGAAATCACGATATTTCGGTGAAGAGCGACGATGTGATACTCGTGAAGTATTAAACGAAATCGTATGGTCGTGGCGTTGAGCCGTGATCAATGAACGATATTATTCGTCTGGGAGAGGCTGGCAGTGATCTTCGTAATATTAATAATAAAATAACTAAATGACAGTCTGTGGGTGAGATCGATATGCATTGTACACAATGCCGCGGGGCACAATTTTTTTTTCGATGTGAAACAATCGTGCGAGGTGTTGGTTGCGTTGACCGAGTGGAGAAATAAAAAATGTAACGCAACATTATCACAATGTAAAAAAAACGGAAATGTTCTGTACGTGGTCCCGATGGAACAGAGATATGGAGAAAGTGATATCGAGTGGCACAACGAACCCAGAAGTAATTCGGCATTGGCGCATGTACCTCGAGCAAACGATGCTCACCCGAGGACAGGGAAGTTCAATATATTACTATACTGACCTGTCTGGCACGCCAGCCGGCCGTCCCTTGTAGTTTTTTTTCTTTTTTCTTTGTTTTCCGTGTAAAATCTAACGATCTCTCCGACTCACTATACTCGCACACCCCGTTTACGACAATCTCGCATACTTTTTTTTCAATTGGTCGTTCACATGAAACAATTGTTCCGACGAGCGTTAAAATTCCAGGCATGTAAATAACTTGACGTCAAATATCGAATACTGCTCCGCAGAGGAGCCATCTTGGTGGGTGGGCACACGGCGATTAATGTTTTCCATTTGGTTAGTACGGAACTCCCCTCCGCTTGCCGACGTCGACGAGCGCTTTCAGGCTTTGTACCGCCACAGGGCTGTATCGAGTTAAAAAAGGAGAGAGCAACAAACATTTTTCTTCTATCTCGAGATATATGGTATTTGCTCTATCTGATCTAATTAAATCGGGTTGCATATAGTTCGTTCATACGAATTACGATGCTGCACAAAAGTTGCGGACAATCGGATCTTATAGAGTAATTGGATTTCATTCAGAAGCGACGCCGAAAAGGGGTGGGCTTACCCGGCCAACCGACTTTCAAATTGCGCCGCATATCTTTAAATTGCATGAAACAGAAAGATGCAAATGATGCCCGTGCATTCCTATGACAAATAAAAAACTAAACGTAATCTAATTCTTCACTGTTACACATTATTTGCTCTCAAAAACATATTACATTTATCTGAAATGTGCGGAATTTCGCCCAACCAGTCGCGAACGAAAATTCATCCCCACTCCTCTATTGTTCGTTCCAACAATGGATCAACATTATTTTTTCCAACCTCAAAGTGTTTTCGGCCAAAAAATCACTGTTAACGATACTTGCAAGATCAATGAATGATTGTCACAGATGGAGGTATTCGAAGAAGATGAGGAAGTCGTTGTCGAGGTACGCGTTCAAAACAATTATAGAACAATCGTGATGAAAGATTCATTTTTATTCTCATTTGAAAATGTTTTTATCGCTAGGGCAGTGAATTGCACAAAGTCCTCTTGAACATGGGCTGCACGGACTATGAATCAACATCTTTGAATAGATATGAAAGTACAGAGGATCATTCGCCTACTCAGGACAGTTGCGAATGGAGGGTTAGGTTGAGCGACTTCTTTACACGCATATATCCTCAGAAGATCTTCACTACTCCAAAAGTAAACTATGTATCCTCGGAGCAGTTGGCAACAATTTTGGAGGTCAAATGCCTGTTAGATGACCATCGGGCTATGGTTCAGGGTATCCTGAACAAAAACTCCTATTCTTTCTGGAGGTTTGAGTTATAGGACTGATTATTGAAAAACAAACATAATAATGTTAACAACGATTATTAAGGCATATTCATGCATATGGATATACATTCTTAGAATTTTATACAAGCAACCATATTTATCAGGTCTCTGCTGCTCCTAAAATTATTTATCTTCCAAGCTGTTAGCAACGTCTTTGAAGGTCAAGACCCTCATTTTAATAAATAAGTTATTACGATATTAATATTGATTATAGATGTATGTTTACATGCATGGTATATGCAAATTAACAATTTGATGCAAGTAACAGATCTGCCAGATACTTGAAGGGTCATTGATTTTTCAGCAAGGTAGGAGAGTGGTCGACGTTAATGGCATCCGTGGCGACTTTCGGAGTCAGTTGTTTAATGCCCGAGAGAAGAAAGACTGCAACCATGTTAATGGCTTCCTCTTTAACAGCGATTGCTCTTCATCGAAGATACAACGATTTTCATGCTGTTAGAGTTCTCACAGACGTTGTGTGTTTGCAGAACGACCTGTATCACTTGTACAAGAAAGCTCTGAGGGTGTTGCGAAAAGGCTATCAACTAAGAACCGATTGGAAGCAGGAGCAATGCAAGTTTAGGTGAGACCGCAATACTGTATTGGCGCAGCAAATGTTTTATTACAGAATTATCTTATCGACAGCAACGTGGAGATCGATCGACTTAAATACCTGCAGCCTGTAACAGAAGCTTTGGTCAACAGCATGGAAAGCATTTCCCGCGTTTATCACCGAACGACCTCAATGCTCCTTAAATTATTACCGGAAGCTGCTCTCTACGACAACATCGTACCGAGTTCCGAGAACGACGCGGTCGTCATCGAGGGAGAAATTACTTACTGCACGCTCAGAGTGAGTGATCGCAAGCTGCTCCGAGATTTCTTTATCGACTTTTTAATCGTTTTATTTGATGTCAAATCGACATCTGAGTCAGTAGGATCAGCATATAAAAAAGGGACAAAAATATACGTGAAAGATAGCACAGATATTATTTTTCCATTAAATGGTATCTTAAGTTCGTAACTTGGGGCATTCACAATTCGGTGATTATGTTTAACTGTTTACAGTATTTAAAGTTTTTTTCTAGGACTTTATCCTTTCTAATGCATTCTTTGAGGGTAGTGAATTGTCCAATACTCAGATTTTTTATTTCTCTATTGCTTCTTTTTCTGTGTAAAGCATTTATACTACGTCTACATTCTCGGGCAATCGGAGACGATGCAACTGCTGGCATTCGCTTACGACCCTGATACGTGGACAGGCGAGGGTGAAATTCCTCACGCGCAACTGACGCGTATAAACTGCAATCTTTGCCGATCATTGAGAGAACACAAGATGCGCTTGGTACGGATCATCGAGACATACGAGAACTGCAAAGCGAAACCCATTCAGCGAACGTATCGGTAAGCCGGAATAGTCTTTTCGGACAATTTAATTCGTGGAATTAATATGGGTAAATTCAGTTCGAAGAATTTATGTGAGTAGCTTTAATTCGAAGAATTAATGTGGGCGAATATATGACGAGAAATGACTTTAATCAAATCTAATTCGAAAAATGAATTTAAGACAATTTAATTGGAACATTACGTAGCGAAGAAATATATAGGAATATTAAAGGTACAAATCGTATGAAATTTTTACAGAGGTCCGACCGTCTCGAAGTGGAGAGATCTGTATTTGAATTTGGATCTACTGTCGCGCAAGGTTCAAACCGCGTACGATGCGATCGGAGCGATCCTCGAGGAGATCGACCGACGCGACGACTTCACAGTGACTGACGACGAGTTCGTCGCCGAATTGACTCCGCGGGTAAACGATGTATACAAGCAAATAGATATAGCGAGGAACTTTGCGGAGTTCAATAATTTGCTTATGGCGATGCTGCAGCGTACTCGACGGAGAGACGTCAGTCCCGTTGCCGAGATGTCACTTCGACCGAAAGTCGAGCACGATTTGCCGATCGTAAGAGACTCTGATCCGCTTATAATTGACGAGGTTTTCGAGGAGTACATAACGGAGGAATATCTCAAAACGATGTACGACGAGAACGACGAAGCGGGAGTGGAAAGTTCGAGGCTTGACCAACTTTTGGCAAAGAATTTCATGAGCGAATTAAAGGAGGCTCTGATCGACAAATACAAGTCGATGTCGGAGCGGGAGGCGAAAGCTTTGCTACGACGGTATCGTGAAACGAATAGTGTAGCGATCGTCGAAAACGAAGCAAATTCTACTATAGAACGGAATTGCGAAGAACCAACCATACCGCGTCCTCCACCATTGCCCGAAATTATGCGGGACAATTTCGAGGCTCGAACTACCGCTCCGATAAGGCAGAAGAGTAAATTTCGTCCACCCGTGCCACTACCACGAGCAAACGGGAGATCTCAGTATCGAGAGAGCGTATCGCCGGAATGCGTGACCGAACGATTTTCCATACCGACACCTGCACACCTACGGTCGCAAGTCAGTATCACCGAGACGTCCGAGCAAATATCGGTTGATCCGATGAAACGAAAAATACCGGCGTTTGTAACATTCGAGGAAGAATTTATCGGAAGCGGCGAAAATTCCACAGAGGAATTAGAAGACAGCGATTGCGAGGAAGATCGAGGGTACGTCGAGGACGAAAAATTGATCAACGAACGCAACGCAACGGCATGAAAAATGAGAGAACACCGCTCAACGATTGTGTTAATACTCTATTGATAAGACAATAAAATCTTCTACATGATGATCGCGCTCTCGTAATCGTTACCCTGAACCAACGAAGATAGACTCCTATAGAAGCGTACGGCCCATAGGAGAGTTGAGGCGAAAAAGTTGAGGTGATCTGGCCGTAGTTATCACCCCAACGGATTGGTGGCGCTGTTGCTCCTTTTCGTTGTGTGCACTCACCGACAGGCAGGGACGCACGCGACTGCGTTGGTGAGTTTAGCTCCGCCCCAACGACCAATCACGAATTGGGGTGATCATGCGTCTCTCTCGTGCCTACTTGGAACGGTCGTGCGTGCTCTCTCACACTCGGTTGATAATAGACTGAAAGTGGGGGTTCAGCCGACGCGGTCATGCTGTTTCTCTCGCACTTCCTTGCGATAATAGTGTGTTCTGTCACGCAAGCATGTCTCACACATGACTCACCAGCAGCGCTCTACTCATACATTTTTATATGTGTGAAGTCGCTGCAGGACCAATCAGAAACTGGGGTGATCATGATATCTCTCTTGCAGTCATTTAGAACGATAGTGCGTGCTCTCTCACACTCCATCAATAATAAAACCAAGTGAGAATTCCATATGATTTCTTGACGTTTGGATTGTTTTTTCAGGACGCGTTTTATACTCGTGGAAATTGACATTTGCTTGTTAGATTTCAAAGTACAGCTAAATACAATAAACAAAATTAAGCGATGAATTCACTGCATAAGCTGTCAAGCTACACCCCAAGCAGGACTGCCACTTAAATATTAGAAAACTACCTTTATAATCAAAGGATGTTGTGGCCAACTTCTCAACGTACAGCGTTGCTATCTTGCAGGACTGAGTTCGATCCTCTTTCCGTGCAATTTCTTATCATTTTTTTTTGCAGTTGTATAAGTATATCCTTATGGCTATACTATCCGTACCTATAATTTGTTTGTTTTCTGTCACCCATATTAATAATGATGAAGAAACATTGCATGGCTGCACATATTTCTGGGATGGTCGTCTCATCTCTCTCGTACACGCTTGATGTCATGTATGGTATCTCTCGCATCACAGGCCTCACACGCACAAAGCCGCGCTCACGGGCGTCACTTTGCATGTAACGTGTTTACGTGTAGGTCTATTCAGTGACCAACAAACGAGCGATCGTACCATCTCTCTCACACTCACTTAGAGCAGTCGTGCGTTCTCCCTCGCACTCACGGACTGGGCTCGCCCGTAAACATCCGCGTCTCTGTCACACATATGGTAGTGTTTCTTTCGTGCATCAGCGCATCAGCGTTCATTTTGGCCGTACAACACTCAAATCGTGAATCGAGTGTTTGGTTAACTATTGAAGGTGAGAAATTCGCACCTCGGAGGATCCTGGTTCAAATCTCGCCGCGGGTAATTATTTCTTTTCATGTCATTCATTTCTGTTTCTGTTTGTTTATTTCTTCATTACTATTTTTCAATAGTTCATTAATAAATAACAATGTCCATTTCATTCAGAGGGGTTCATTAATATATTTTATTTTTGATTCGAAAAAAATATGCGTCTGCATATACCTGTACATAGATAATTTTTGCAGATTCTCATTTGGTGGCGCCTCATCCATAAATGTTTCGCGACATATTTAATTAATTGTATTAGAGATGAAAAAGAAACGCGTACAGTTACATGCGTGAGTGCTATAGGCGAGCGTATTTCCAAGTGAATGCGAGAGACATGACAGATCACGCCAGTTGCGATTGGACCACATACACATGCTTGATATGCGATCGGTGAGCAAGCCTTCGGAGCGAGTATTCCGCGATAGGGGAAGCAACGAAATAGGGGAGGAAACGCAACAGTTGCGTTCCCCACCGTGAACGCCTTGTTGACAGCAGTCGAGAGCACGCCAAGAGCACGAAGCTAGTAGGCGGAGCTAATCGATCGGTCGACAGTGCCGCCGCACGCGGCTATCTACATCGCTGAAAGCTTTGCCTCAAAGCCCTCTATATCCGCACGCTTCTATAGGAGCCTATCTTCGTTGCCTGAACGTCTTGCAGTTGCCACTGGTTGCCACTGCGAGAACTTACTTGGACGAAGGCTGCTTTACGCATCGCGGGATCGAGACGGTAATTCCAGTAAAAAGTGAGAATCTTATTGCAAGATACCGAAGGCGAAAAACAGGATTTGAAAAAAATTATACAATTATAAACATCTATAATCATTAATTACGTGTTGTCCAGACAGGCGAAAGCGGACGTTTTCCATCCTATCGCGGCTCTTGAAACGCGCTTCACGCCGTCTCTGATGACATTCAAATTAACCGAAATTGATTTATAAACAAATATATTGCGATGTTCTTGGATTAATCGCGAGCGTGTGTGAACCAGTTGACAATGTCGTAATCTGCATCGATCAATCATTTCGAGTGTCATAACGCTACGTCCCGGTAGGTCTCATGTCGTACTTTGTACAGCGGCTTGTTTACTTATTAATCCGCGACGGAACTTTTGCTACATAACCTCCTGTTTATTGTTCAAATGATTTCAGAAAAATCTTTTAATCGCAGAACGGCAGTCGGATTTAATAGCCGAGGCAAATCGAAGGCGAATATCAACGACGATGTGGGACACGGGATTTGGTAGCGTTGTTCTACCCATGGTTTCGACAACGATCATATTTGTAATAACTGTAAACATTGTCAGATGCCTTATGGGAGATCGGCATCTTCATGTGAGAGACGCATCTAAGGAACATAACTGGACTACCATTATGGCGAATACAAAGGTTTGCCTTAATTCTATACTGTACATTTTTTTAAAAATCTACTGCAATGTATGATCCTATTCTATACATTATACAAAGCTTGCCATGATTCCATAGTCCAAGAATACTGTTTGAATGCCTCATCTTATTCATTGTTTCAGGCGAACCACTGCAGCATATGCAAGGCATTATTGGTCAACGTGAATAGTGTGATATGTGATTCTTGCGGGGCCTGTGCAGATCATGGATGCATGAAGACTGCAGATAAACAGTTGAAGTGCAAAGCCATAACTCTGTCTCGTGACGAACCTATGAAGCATCACTGGACCAGAGGTCTTCTACTTTTATTCACTCTCAGTTTATTTAAATAACCTTCATGGCTCAAGAAAACTGTTATAAAAGAAAAAAATTCCTTCTCATCAAAGTTTTCTAATATCAAAATTTTCTCTGATTTCCGTTTACTCATTGTTTATTACACTGTACTTCAACAGCAGCTAAAAGCTACTGAATGGAAAAAACATAAAATCTTGCTAAACATTCTACACATTCTGTGAATATAGGTAATCTTCCGGCATTTAGCATGTGCGACGTTTGCGATGAGGAATGCAACACGGAAGTTGGCTTTGTAGATTATTGCTGCTGCTGGTGTCAACGCTGCGTTCATGAGCATTGCAAACTCAGAATATCTCCGGTAGAAAATCTAAATTTTTTATTGCCTGGATAAATACAACAAAACAGGAAAAAAATATCTATACAAAAAATTTTTTTCTTCTACAGGAATGCGATTTGGGCGAGTTCAAGCTGATGATCATACCGCCGGGAAGTTTGGAAGTCGTCAACAAGCGCAGCAGTATGAGACACAGATTGCGGCTTCGTTCGATTGTGCCGCCCGTTTGGCCAAATTGGCGACCTCTGATCGTCGTTGGTAAGAATTGCTTTTTCAAATTTCTTCCGTATGTCCTTTCAAGTACCTGACATTGCTGTATTTACTGTTATATGTCACAGCGAACAAGAAATCGGGCAACAACAACGGAGCTGCGATGCTATCGATGTTTCGTCGTCTGATAAATCCCGCTCAAGTCGTCGATCTTTCGGAGCGGGATCCTGTCGCGGCGTTGGAGTGGTGCCGTTTGCTCGGCGACAATCCGTGCAACGTTCTCGTCGCCGGTGGCGATGGAACCGTTGCTTGGCTATTGAATGCCATTCACAAACTTCGTCTCAAGGTAATTGTCGTTTAATGTGAAACAAAAACGCTCGTCGTATGAGAATTGTTCAATGCGCTCGTCGTACAAACCATATCTCCAATTGGCATGCCGCCTTTCGCTCATGGAGCAGCCCGTACCGTATGTCGCGATATTGCCGCTCGGCACGGGAAACGATCTTTCCCGAGCGCTAGGTTGGGGCACGGGGGGTAGATCGAAACCCCAGGCTACGGATATTCTGCATCGGATTCAATATGCAAGACACATCAAATTGGATAGGTAATGATAATTGAATAACGTTGTTACTTTGGAAGATCGTCGACTCTTTGGAGAAAACAAAAAATGAAACACATTCGCTATTAATCCGTAGATGGGCAGTTACAATAAAGCCAGACTCGAGAAGTTTGGGCTTCAGAGGATCGCAGCAGCGTTTATTTATGTACAATTACATGAGCATGGGCGTTGACGCTCAAGTCACCCTCAACTTCCATCGTACCCGCGAGAGTCGTTTCTATCCCTTC
This sequence comes from Listrodromus nycthemerus, assembly GCA_963978505.1. NCBI lineage: Eukaryota > Metazoa > Arthropoda > Insecta > Hymenoptera > Ichneumonidae > Listrodromus > Listrodromus nycthemerus. The sequence continues at coordinate 10,821,177 of OZ021686.1, read as the reverse complement.
AGTCACAGAATATTTAACAAGGTAACTCAACCATTCGACTACAAAATTCAAGGCAACCGATCATCCACCTGCTTATCTTGTTTAGTTACTCTATCTCGTCTTCGGCACCCAACAAGTCGTTGAGCGAGAATACAAAGATCTCGATCAAAGGATCGAGGTCTACTTAGACGGAAATAAGGTCGAGCTTCCATCGATCGAGAGTATCGTTGTACTGAACATTCCATTCTGGGGTGCGGGAGTCAGACTATGGCAAATGGGACTCGAAGGTAGGACAATCAATCAAATTGAATTTACGAAGTAAGAAAATTACGAAATTATGAAATAATAATTTTCCTTAGGCACCGAAGGCGTCGGGGTGCAAAGCATAAATGATGGGAAACTAGAAGTTGTGGCGCTTTACTCGTCGTTTCACATTGCCCAGCTTCAGGTCGGTCTTTCTCAACCTCATCGACTGGGCCAAGCGCACACTGTCAAGGTAAAATTTCAACCAGCCTAGAGATGTTTAACGAGGTTCAAATACATCCAAATATAAAACATTTTTTATTTGATTAGGTAAAGCTGCTTGACTCTTGTGCAGTGCAGATAGACGGTGAGCCGTGGTATCAGAATCCTTGCGAATTTGTCATCAACCACTGCAATCAAGCGTCTATGCTGACGTGTGCCAGCGGAGTGCAAGCTCATTATGTGCCTCGAACGTTACAATGACGATTTCACGTCTGATCTCCACAAAGCTAAGCATGTCATAGTCCAGTGACGCCTTCCACCTGGCTGTCTCTTTCCAGTATTATAATCTTTATCGGAGGGTCCACAATTTAACTTCTAGTCAACTAAAATCATTCCACAAGATCGCGCGCTCTGCGCTTTGGATAATACCCAACACTCGAACGACGTGCGCACCTGTTTTTAGCAGTTAAATTCTATATTGGGAGGATATAAAATAATTTGTTACTGAAGTGTCTTTACGTCGGAAATATTAATGGAAATACCAAATAACTTTATTATTCGAGTATCTGCTATCATTCACATCGTACATTTTAACGTCAGTCAGTTACCGTCGCGTTCTCCTTTTCGGTTTGACCAGACATCCAGATTCTATATAGACTTCCCGGGGTGACACAAAAAATGAGTTATCAAAATGTCTATTCTTCAATGGACATCCTCTTAGTTCGACAGAATCCCTAAATGTTCGGAATGTATACACACCCGTACGCATCTTACACACTCCTTCTTGCATTCCAGCCTGCGTCCAATTCGGGGTTAAGTGCTTACACGAATCTATCTTGATAAGAATTTTTTTTAAATAAAATCGGACGAAATATATTCTGCGGAAAGAATCGGATGTACCGTTGTCAATAAAAAACGCACTAGCAGTAAGTAGTCACAAATATAAAAACATGTGGGAGAGCACAGCTGCATTAAAGAACATACCCAAAAAGTGGCTTGAATGGATTGTATGTGTCTGCTCGAACAGTATCCGAAAGTAACCATCTATCCAAAAAGTTAGCTTTTGAACATACAAGTGGGTTCGTTCTTAAATACAGATCTGCTCAGTTGGGCGCGTTTTTATTTATTATTGCTCACTGGTACTGATTTCTTTAAGTGGTCACGTGTATTCAATTCTTCACGTATAATACATTTGGGACGGCTCATTTCGGTTAAATCCAGAAATATTCGAGGTGGAGAAGAGTCTAATGGGTCATTGGTAATTAAGAAAACAACCTAGCAGTGGACGGTCCCAAAGAATAGAACGCACCGTTGAGCAAATATGCTTTCAAGAACACACCGTTGACGCCTTTTTGTTACGTGGGTAGACAGACTCGAATATAGCTACATTCAGACAAGTTCCGCAAAAAAGAAATGAGCGAGAAGACCTTGATTAGCTGCTGCGGGCGGCCTACGAAAAAATGTCGGAGAGGGAGGTTCGCGTCCTGGTTTTCCTGCTAACATCCTGGGTGATCCACGAAGCGGTCCGAGTGATGGACAGTTTGAAGTAGAAAATCGTAAGTATCGCATTTGCAAAACTTTTGGTAAATTCGTCGTGATATTTTTCGGCAAATCATACCCAAACGAAATAGACGGAGGGTAGGATGACAAGAATCATTTATTTATCTCGATATGATGAGAGTTAACGATTAAAATATGATACATATTGGATAACACCGAGTTTGCTTGATCTCCCCCGTGGACTTGACCGGACGAACGTCGGATGGATCGGCAGCCCAATTAAACATAACAATTCACCCGCGAACCTCGTATTGCGTAGTAATAATTACTCACAAAATTGGAAAGATCTTATCCAACAGGTCTCACCCTTCACAGCCCGGTTATATTAAATACACTATTTCATTATCGCACATCTACATCGTGAATGATAAATACGTCCTGCATATCGTTCGCGGGATGTTGTAATCCATCTGGTTCATTAATACAAAATCGGTCGCTCGATATTACTTTCACCGACGTCGAGATGTTTTTTTTTCGAGTTTTATGGTTTTATATCGACACCAAAGAAATACACGGCTGTAACGTGTACATTTTAACATAGTAACTACGCTCTTTTCATTCTTAGGCGTTGAGATATATGCTCTACACGCACTGCTTACACGTACGTTCAACCTGTTTCCGTTTGTGAAGCAAGATTAAAAATTTACAATGAGTCATAAAAAAAAACGAAAAAAGGTCATCCAAGGCAAGTTCATTCGATGCACACTGATAGACGAATTGTCGAAGGATCGTTATTATGAAACGAACAAGTTTGTTCGCCAAAAAAAATCGTAAAACTATTCTCACCCGGAGAGAAGTTGTGTATATTAAATCCGGCAGTTAACGAACGGTATGTGCGAAGCGAACCGAAAATGTTGTATGAAATTAGTCTCGCTCCTATACTTTTTTTTGGAGCTACTCATTCACTCTTGCTATCTCGTTGCCGCTCGAGAAATTCATCACGCCTGCTGCTGCGCGATAAAAATAAAACGTCTCGGCTTTGTCTGCGGTTAACAATCTCTGATTTATGTAGGTCAAGCGGAGAACGTGTATTATCGAATTTCCTGACTCCCGCGTTGCTCCTACTTTCATTATATTGATTTTTTGCTTTTTTTTATGACAGCGACTATGCCACATTTTAGAAGGTCTCCTTTCGAAAATTGAAGCCAAACTGGTCACACTTGTATCGCAGAATCCGGCCAAGTTGGGGTGGACCGCAGTAGAAAATCGTGACCTTTCCCTTCTTCCGGTCCTGAAGCTGCTTGAAGACCTTGTCCCAGTTCGGCCTTCCGGCGTTCGTCCTAGTCTTCAATCCTGTTATGAGATCTCTCTTTTCCTGCAACGACGAGAAGGGCAAGTCATGCAAATATCATTACACTAATTCACACATTAAAAAATGTCGCTTCTTCACTGAGGAAGCTTTTTTTTGCTGAAAAAAATTGATGGAGAATTTAATAAAAACGTGGTCGAAATGTTCACAAACATCGAAATATCGTATTCATGCCATTTTGTATAGAACTCAAAGACCACGTTAATGTTTAATGAATTTAAAAATAAAAATTTTCATATCGCTTTCTGATCCCCTACTTGACAAGAAAGCCAAAAATGCGGAAAACTCTTCCTCTTAGAAGAAGCTTTTCGGATGTTGGGGCATAATGAAAAAGCGGTATGATCATTTTTATTCGAACCTTTTATAAGGAAGCAATATAAAAATTTCACTTTCCAAAAGTTCTTTTTCTACATATTTTTTTTATATCTCATATGGATGGGATATAAAAATTGTATCGCTTCGACGGGACCTCCATTGTGGCTATGAAACGTGTTTGAGAGAAAACTCATCACCTTCTCGTGCAAGAGATCCATTGCGAGTTGGAGACCGACGGCCTTCATATCGTTTTTCTGAAGGGCACTCGTTATGTACATGTGCATCTCCAGAAACCGCTCCATCGTTGCGCCGAGCTCAGCTTGCTCAATTTCTAGCTGGGAAAGCAAATTGACGAACCACTCGAAGGAATGCTGATCCCGATTTATCCAGAAGAAATCGACCTTGAAGCAAATAATTCTACCGCATTGTCGAGCTGGCTCGTTGATCATGTTCTTATAAGAATTAATCAGATTTATGTCCGTACCTTTCTCAGGTTCATAACGGTGGGAGGTATTTCGCTCGCCCATGAAAATTGGCATTTCGGGCACGTGTGACGAGCCTTCCAGTACCTGTGCATTATGGATTGGAGTATAGAGGCGAAGGGCGTCACGCCGATTCCCGTGGCTATCAGAACAGCGTGCTGGGCCTGGAATATGTGGCTCGATGGTGCGCCGTATGGACCGTCCAGAAATATCTGCGTGATCGAAAAAAAATCTCTAGCGAAAAAGTAGCTTCGGGAATTTTTACCCTGAAGATATCTGCACGAGACTAAAGTCCATCAAGGTGTACTACTGCCAATAGTGACGTATTCAATTCTTTTTCTTATGATCCCTTCAACTTATATTAATTTACGCTCTGTTACTATTCTTACATTCATGTAGATTTTTTAATGCTATGATACGTTTCGACTTTTCAACTTGTGGCAAAGAATATGCAATACTTAAATAGCAAAAAGACGTACGGTATGAAAAAGCGATGTACATGACTTGCATGTCTTCGTTCGGATGATAACTATAAGCTATCTAAAAGCTATTTATAAGTGTCTAAAAGTTAAGTTTTTGGATGTATTGTAATTATTGGACACTGTCCAATATGCAGCCCATTTAGATCATTTTTCAATTTCGAAATTCGTTATCGTACAGATATCTTCAGAGTCATCTGGAATGAAGAAAAAGCAAAGTCGACTCACCTCTAGTGGTTTTCCTACCGGATAGTTCATAGCGGGATGAGCGTTGTTTTGATTCTTACCAATTCCGAGGATACTCTTCATGCGATCTTCGAGGTCCACCTTTTTACCGATCCGACCTTCCTCCGCGGCTACTATAGAGGCTTGAGGCACAGGAGCACCTCTGTCTTCAGTAGGGGATTTCTCCGGCGACAAGTTAGGTGAATCCTCGTACTCGCAGTTCTCCATGCTCGGTGTCTTGAAAGCGATTATTGTCGGCTTCGTTCTCATGTACCGGAAGCTCTGAGCCAGCGACTTATTTTGAGGGCTCAGATATGCCAGACCGAGAGACTTCAATCTCGCTCGACGGATCTGAGACTCATCGAAACTTCTTTCCGATTCCGATCTCGCGTAATCGCGGAGTCTTTAATGAAAAGTCACGAAATTTTTGATTTAGCTAATTGTCACAAGATAATCAATTGTATTGTCAATAACTTTTTTTTTCTGTTTCTACTGACGCCATCAATCTCTGTCTCTTCTTCGTCTTCGTCTGCATGTCTGGCATCGAAAACGATTTCTCCAAAGGCATCTTGCTGCCGAGAAGAAGTTGATGTAGCTTCCGGTCTCGCGGTGATCTGGCCAGTTCCGGTGCACCTACAACTGATAAACGGTGCAGTTGTTGATTCATCGCAATTTGGTGGCCGTCTTTCCCCAATGCACAAACACTTCACAGTTGAAGATTTTTTTTCCAAAGTTCGTTAGTGCGTTTTCTTCCGTTCATTAAATCGGCAAGTCTGTGTAGTTGTAACATTTTTTTCTTGTTGAAGAAAGTACGTAATTTCGAAGTCTGAAATTTAGGGTCCAATCTTGACAAAAAAAAATTCTTACTGTTTCACTAATTTTTTGTGGAGCCGTCGATATTTAAAAAAATGCATTTCGAATATTCGTCTAAAAAATTATTTGAAATTACCCGGAGGTGCAGCCAAGTAGGAATTTTGCGTATTGATCGTAGGATTCGAGGAGCAAGTCTTTCCGTTGTCAGAAACGAACCGAGGATTGTCAAGCCCTCGTGTATCCTCCAGAGACTCTGTGGAAGCTTCCTTCTCCATTATGATCGGTGTTGGCTTCGGTTTCGGCACTCTGAAAAAAATTCGTCGTACCGATCGGAATACATACGGGAGCTGGTAGGAAATATCTTACGTTGGCTTGCGCGATGATTCGGCACCCTCGACCGGCAGAACTTCGCCACGGTGGAGTTTCTGCTGTTCCTTCTCGAAATAGGAGTACAGACTGTTGGTCCACTCGCCCACCGCTCTTATGTGAAGCCACATATAATCTGCAGTTACAATAATTCATTTTTATTTTTGATTGTGTATGCAAACCAGGTACCAAATAATTGTTCAACCCTTCGACGGTTTCTTGAATTTCTCGCGGTAACTGTCATCAGTGCACCAAGAATACCCCCAATATTGAAATATCTCCATAATCTAAATAATACTATATTCCATCAAGTATGTCTAGACCGATGAGTTTACTTAAAGAATAAAATTCTACGAGTGAATCACATTTTTTCCTTCCGTAAAAAACTTACAGAAACTTGCCAAAGATGAAATTTGAACTGATTAAAATACCTTCAGGTTTATTTATTTTTTTAAATCAGGCTATGTACAAAATTCTAACAATATAAATGTCGTAAAAATTGGAAATTTAGTGCGAATTGTCCTGTTGACCGTCAAAAGGTTGAATTGTTCAAAAGAGTATTGTACCTTCTTGCTCCGGTGCGCTGCTGATGGTGAACGGATGCCACTCGTATTTGGCTATTACCGGTATGTTAACGAAAACGTAATCGCCAGGTCGGAAGTCGAATTGATGAGGTCTCTTTATAACCAGATGCGTTACCTTCGAAGGCAGCAGCAAACCGGAGCTTATGTAGGTTTTTCCTCGTTGTGATCGCAGCCACACAAGACGGCGTACGCGTTCGATTAAATAAATAGCTCCGGGAACGACGAACCATTTCCAAAAATTTGGCCCGTGGAATATCGTTAGAATCCAAAAAGGGATGTAGAGGAGATGGGTCCAGTAGAACACCTGTTGTTTCCACATATTAAATAATTAATACCGATTTCAGGAAACATCATTGGGAGACGAAATTTTCGTGATTCAACAAACGCCTCAGACCTCAAAGCATCCACCGCGCCTGACAAAGGACATCGAGCAGAGGGACATGACGACGAGAATAATAATCAACGCGACCCCCGTTGGATTGGCTCCACCTCCCACGAGACCGAAGAGTCCCGGACGACTGGTCAGCAGCCACTCGGACATTGTGTAGTTGGCGCTGTTCAACACCTGGTCGTTCACGACTATCATCCCTTGGTGGTGAAAAATGAAGAAATGTTATATGATCTTCACGAAAAATTCGAAGAAAAAAATCCACCATCTACGGTCTATGAATTTGTGATCTACAATCCACGAGTCTATGATCATACAGACAAGAAGGAAAGAAGAGATCATAGCTCACCGAAATTAAGAAGATGCGATATAGTATGCACGATGCTGAGAATGCCTATGAGTACTCCGACCATCTTGTGAAGGTATATGTGCTGATCGAGCGGCAGTACAGAGCTGAAACCGTGAGTTCTCAGGAAAGTATTGCACTGGCGTAGCATTAGTACGAGGGCGAAGGTGCAATCAAAGTTCAGACATTGGCCTGTCAACAAAATAAGTAAAACAAATTCCATCTTTAACACCTTACGATTGGAGAAGAGCTAGTCGTAGAGATCAGTAACTTGGGATTGAAGTGCGGTGATGTGAACTTTATACACACTTATCTACGGCTAACTTTACATGCAATTGTTGTTATACTGCAGCAGTATTGCATAATATTTCTTGTAATGAGTGCATAAGAAGTGCTACTCCATGCTTTGTACTTTACGCATGCTGAAGCGTCCGTAAAGTAAGATTTGGAGGGATGTGCTCATGTCTCGGGTATTTATAATATACGTGGCTGTAAAGCGTTACGCTAATCGCAGGCACAAAAAGTAGCACTTTACATGCATGAGTTACAAAAAAAATTCTCCTACCGCATGCACGCGCCATCATAACGTAACCGCCGGCTTTCCTGTACTGGCAGAGCCTCGAAACGAAGAGCGCTACGTTGGTCAGCACAAAGAGCGACAGGAAGACGATGTAAACGTAATTGTTCTTCATGTAGGGTTTCGTTAGTTGATAGGGCGTCAACGATCTAAGCACGGCCTGTACCGATCTGTCCGTTTGCTCCGGCTTTGGCGGTACCATCCATCGATCTATACTGCGGACCGTTAATAGAATTCATTAAACTTTAAACGATCTATAAACGATTATATCGATTACATTAACGAGCCGATAGTCGATCGATTCCTCTCGAACGTTCGTTATTTCACTAAAGTGGAACAGCTCTGTCAAACTGGGTCTAGACGATTATTTATCGTTATTACCGTTACGATTTTGTGCCACTCGGGTTGTACTACTTTTGAGGCCTCGCGCGATACAATTAAGAGATCGTTTATTCAATCTCGAATGTCGATTACGCTCTTCTCTCGTATAAGTGGTATAAATAAGTATGTTCTCTCAGATATACCTAATCGATAGATTTTCCAGAAGACCCTCGTGTTTCTCGAGCTGTTTCTTCAACGCTTCGAAAGTTATCGTACCCCGATTTCCCTGATCGGCGTCCTCGAAGAGAGCGAGAGTCAGATCTTCGATCTGCTCGTCGCTGAACTTCATGCCGTTTTCTTCCATGCACGCTCGCATCACGTGCTCGAGCTCTCGATGCTGAATCAATCCGTCACCTTTCGTTTATCATTAAATAAAAATTAATTTTTAAGTTTGACGGGAAAATAAATTTTAGAGGATAATTGATTGACGGGGATTCCCCCTGATAGATTCTTCGCTCACCGTCTATGTCGTAGACCTTGAAGAGAAATCTGATTTTGTCGTCGGGCGTTTTACCCGCGAACTGGTGCATTGCGTCGAGAAATTCTTGAAGCGATATCGAACCCGAGTTGTCTTTGTCGAATATCTGAAATACCCTTTCCGTGAAGAAGGGCTGTTGATCGATTGTGATTAATTGATCAATAAATCGGTCAGTCGATTACTTCATTTTTCTAATATTCCATTTATTTCCTACGTTTTTCGATATAACGATCTTCTTGAACTCCTCGCGTCGTATCTCGCGTTCGTTTCCGACTGTTTGCTTGAAAATATTTTCCAACCATTCAAGATTACCCTTGTCGAAACCTGCTCGAGATCTTGAGCGGCGAAGTTAACACGATGTTGTGATACGCAAAAAAAAAATTAATTGAATAATGACAAAAATCTTGTCGATGAGATAAATGGATACTCATCAATTTTAGTTCATTTATATTTTTAAAAAGTAAAAAAAATTAACATGTGCAAATAATAATATCAATTGATTGGTCAACCTGGTGTTGGTGATGCCGGCGATAAATTCCATTATCTGTGCGGGAGTAACGCAACCGGTATTCTCCGGCTCGATCAGTCGAAACAACTTGTCTACCACCTGAAAAAAGCCACACACGTGGATCGGGTGGCGAGAGACTCAGCGACCACCGGTAAAGAAAGCAATGTGACACCGGTGTTCACTCGAAGAGGTGTACGCTTCACTCGCGTCTCACGCGTCGAACGTGACATTAACAAAAAAAAAAGTAATGCACTCACCCCTTTCGCGCGAAATATTTGACGAAAGGAATCGGGATCCACGGATTTGTCGCCGCATAGTACATAAGCCACGCTCTCGATTTGATCTATGAAATCCGTTTGTTTGTCGTTTCTAGGCGATATATATTCATATAGATAAATATATAAATAGTAATCGATGATATTCGAGCGATCAATTGAATAAATTAAATTTAATGTAAACAGAAACGATCGAGGTAAAGATAGTTGATGGTGATTGGAACTCACGTGAGTCTCGCCTTAAGGAATTCGATCCAGTCGTCCTGTCTGAGAAGACCGTCTCTGTCTTGGTCGAACAGAACGAACAATTTTCCCAGCAGTATCTGCAAAAGTTTTTTTTGTGTATAAACACCGACACAGATACGCACAAAAGAAAGGGAGCCACGCGACGCCACTACGGTGAGACCCCTTGAAATTATGAATCATCCGCGTTCTAGATCACGCGTCAGCGGACACGCACTCCTCGCGTTCGATTCACACAACTCGCTGCGATCACACTCCATAAATTCTTGGACAGAAGAGAAAAAAAAGAAGAATAATGATAATTATAATAATCTCGACAAACGTGTAATCACACGACTGCCTCGATGTGTTCACGATTCTGGATCCAGTGTTACACTCTCGGATTTGGCTGTGTACATGCCTTGGGACTTACACTACTATTCATTGACTCGTCTCCTTTCTTCCGAGACGATTCATCGCCACGAATATTTTATTCAATCTCAACAACGCCTCGTAGAGGAACATCGTAAAATTCACAGAAGAAAATTATTTTGAAAAATCTGGTTTACTAATTACTGTGGTAATTATACCAACGATAATTATAATCATTATAGTAATTATTATAATGCTTATTATCATTATTACTGTTATAGTTATTATTATAAATATAACAATAATAGTACATTTTTCGATGTATAAATCAGGCTCTGAGGAGTTTTATTTCGCAGTTGCCACCGAAAGCGAGGATATTTTGCGGAGAGATTTCTTATCTTCGCGGAGCGAGCCTCGTTTAATTGGAGCGTTTGCGAGCCTTCGAATTGTTTAACTCACGACGAAATGCGTGAATTTTTCACCGACGGGAATCAATAAGGCCGACGAAGCTTGTGCTTCGACACACGACTTACGCCCTTAGGATTCTCCTTCGTTATAAAGCCGCACAAGATAGCAGGCTGTAACAGCCAATTCGTTTACTCCGTTGAGTCTGTATCGTGTAATAATAGCCCACTGAACACCATGTGTTTACGGTGTAAATCTTGTTACCGTCTCCCGTACACTTTTTCGTAACGAGAGAGTACATGTCGCGCGTTGCCGAGCCGACGGAGCGGTTTGTATAATAATTGTATGCTCGACAATGGGGCGTTCGACCACTCCAAAAAAAAAAAACCTTCGAAAAGCGGTCCCGACGTGTGGCGTGGCAGGGCCAGCCAATATATTCGGTCCGAGAGTCTCTCACGTGGTGACGTGTATGTTCCGCCTTATTGCCATACATTTAGACCGTGTAATGATATCTCCACCCCCCTCCCCTCTGCCCCTTAAGCGTTTCGCCTCGAGCTCACGAGATCATCGAGAAACGGGTCAATGCCATGGATCACGTATCTATACTTTATTATAGTAGTTTACCCATAGACGACTGCGTATATAGATGTAGACTTTAAAGGTACGGATAAAATATACCGTGCAATTCGGTTCTCGCCCTGCCTCGCAGACGTAACATGCTCGAGGAACTAACTACAGGTGGTCTGTGCAGTAACAGTCCGTATCTACTAGCCCCGCGGGTAGCGTCCGCGTAACACTGCCCATAACCACTCACCGATCCCATTCTTCACAGCGGTGCGACCACCTCTGTATTTTTTTTTTTTTTTTTTAATGCTCTCGATTCTGACACACTGCTGTCGAGCAATTATCATGTTATTATCCTGAATTCTATGGTGTTGACGAAAAAATATTAATAGTGTTAGTAAAAAGATTGGCATGTGTTTCAATTCGACGGTATTGCTGTCGGAAGGAGAAATTATCGTTATCAGGAAAAATGCCTTTCTTGCCGTTTGTAATTTTGTCAGTTTTTTTTTTCCGTTGTATTACGGTTAATGCGTTTATTGTATTAATGTTAATTATATTAAAATAATTGTATTTATTCGTTTATTCTTTTAAGGTGGTGCAACGCGAAGGACGAGGGCTGACGACTGTGGAGGGTCCGTACGACGTTGGTCCCCGATTTTGGAAGGCAGCCTTCCCGGTAAATATATTTTAATGCGAATTTCACTGCTCTTTTTCTTTAGTGTCGCTGAACTCGAGGAATAATTTTTCTTTTACGCCCTCGATTTCGACACGTAGCCGTTGAGCAATTATCGTCCGATTATCCTGAATATTATGGTGCAAATGAAAAAGAAGAAATTAATAAAGTACTCGCGCGTTTCACGCACGGGTAATTGTACGTTTAAACTCGAAATATGGGCGATATCGTTTCCGTCCTGAAAGAGCGCTGTAATCATGGAATATTCGTTATTCCTCTTTATGATCTTATCAATTATTATTTATTTTTAATCGTCCTCTTTTTTCTAGCGTCAAGAGCAAGAAGGAAGACGAGGATCGCGGATCCCCTTGAAGACGTTTAACACCTTGGAAAGCAGCTTCGTCGGTGATTATATTTTAATGGGAATTCTACAGTTTCTTAACGCTGTGAACTCCAAAAAAAAGCCACATGGATGAATACCTAGAAAACAGGAGAGTCACCCGTTTCTCCATGTCTTCCTTTGGTGTAATCTCGGGCCATCCACTTCTGTGGCAAACGCATATACAACGTACACGGGAGACGCTCGAGGCATGAAGGTCCCGATGGCCCAAGGCGATCGGCCACCTTGATTGAGGCACGGGGCCCTGAATAGATCGCCTCCACGATTCACCGATGGCTACTGACGATCGCTGTGCCGTATATTTATATACGACGTGCTCTCGTCCGCTCACCCGATATCGAAAAACAATTATTTATCGAGGCTCCGCTAATTGTCGGGGCAAGTCTACTACGCTCGGCAGTCTGGGCTTCGTGTCCGTCCCCTGCGCTCGATGAAAAAGTTCCGTCGACAAACGATACCACAAAAATTCTCGTCCTATCCGAGACGATATGCTTTCTCTGCTAACGCGCAAAAAGCACAACGTCCACCCAGAAAAATGATTAACCTGAACCGTCTCCCGGCGTATTAATATTTACCGAATTCACATAAATATTTATTTGATTCAATTACATATTTATTTTAAATCGATATCAATATACGGGTCAAACATGAGACGGAAATAAAAATTCGAGGTGCGCCTTCGTTAAAAAGTCACTTGTGCAAAGTTAGTATCCGCGTCTAAAAATAATTTTTTTTTTTCATGTAAATCATCTCGACGCCTGAGTCCTAGAGGCACAAATTATTTTTCACTTTTTTTTTCCATTACAGTTATGTCTATGCGAAGCCGGAGTTCGATGATATTCCGAAACCCCCCCCAAGCACCTCGATCTTCTCACCGTTTAGACTTTCACTCATAATCTTCTTCGGATAAAATGTGTACATCGCATTTTTATAGTTTCCACGTTTAAAGTGGAGATCGTTAAAAAAATTCCACTTTCGTAGATCAACATTTTTTTACCTCGTCCTGGAATAATCTTCTGAAGCTTTCACGGCTGTACTTGAGTATACCATCGCGCATAAGCAACTCAGAGCATTCCTTAAGAGTTGCGGTCCTTCGTCTCTCGATGAGGCATTCTTCCTCCATGGAAGTCATGCATCTCGCGGACGTCTCGTAATTGGTAGCCATTGCGAATTTAAAACAAAAAAATTACACCTTCACTCCCTCCGCGTTCGCCGTTAAAATATATATTTTTTTTTAATCAACACGTGCGTTAAACACCGATCGTCGTCCGGTCGGAGCGATCTTCAGCCCGGGACAAGCAGCACCGTACACTTCCTCCAGCCCGGACTGGCACGATTCGCGCATCAATCGCGAAAATTCAAAAACCACGTTGCAGATAAAAAAATTAAGCTAAAAAAATATTCACATTTCCATCACGGTATAACAAATTAACTGGACGCGGCCATCGCGCGTCCGCGCGCAGCCACTTCGACTTCGATACTAGAAAATGTTTCCACGATTTAATGAACAAATTATTCGCGAACCGGAACGAGAAGCCTCTTGATTTTGTCGATTCGACGACCGGCGCAAGTGACTTTGAATTAACTCTACCTCTCGCATCCACTCGGCCAATCTTTCTCACCGCAGAAACACCCTTAGACGATTGTCTTTCGTTACCAATTTATGCCGATTTTTCTTTAAAGATCAGTCAGAAAAAATAACTGTTCTCAATGAAAAATTTCTCTTTCGTTCGTAGTAGTTTGATCGTCGTTGCTGTACTCGTAGTGCGTTCCTCGTCGAAGCCCCGATGTCGATGTTGGTCGCGCGTTTGTTCGGCTGCGGGGGGATATAGAGAGAGAGACCGAGAGAGAACGAGAGAGAGAGACAGAGAGACAGACACAGAGAGAGAGATCGTTTCTCGGGTCCACCGTGAATCCAGATTGCGTGGGGATACATGTCTTATATACACGTGTGCATTTTTCATGTTTGTGTTGTAAATTGTACTTGTGCTTGTAGAGACACACAACCTTTCACTTTTTGACAGCCATAGCATAGCCGCCTCATCCGCCGCTCGTTAAGTCTTCGCTTTAGAGCGTCTCTTCTGACCCATCTATATTAGATCGATTCTTTCTACTTCTGGTGAGGGTCTCTCTTCGGACCGGCTACCGAAGATTCTCAGACACCTGGTTGGCTTGATTGCTCGGATGGTAGCAAATGTTCTATTGTTACCTGAATCCCCCTTAAGGATTTGTTCCCCATGTCTTATCCCGGAATAACAATTATTCAAGAAAAAGAATCGACGAAACATTTTTTTCTATATATTGACCGTTTTTTTTTAGTTTTAGTAAAAAAAGCTCTGGACCGGTTACTGAAGGAATCGAGACGCTCGGTCGATCTCCGGTGCTCGGATGTAGAAGATATTCCATTGTTTCCTGAATTCCCCCTAAGGATTCACTCGTAAGGTCATATCGACGAAGAACAGTTCCTTGGTCAAGAGAAATTAACAATTCAGGGAGTGTTTTTCTGGATTATAGGTATTAATTCATTCTATTCTTGCTATGATCTATTTTCATTCTGGAACGGCTACCAAAAATACTAACACATTGAGTCGATACGAATCCTTGGCGAGTGAATCCTTCAGTGACCTAGGACTCACTCGTTAAATCTTGTTGTGGAATATCAGTTACTCGAGAAAAATAAATCGTCACGATATTAAGAAATGTTTCTTTTTCTAGATATCTTTCTGACCTCATGGAATCGAACTCATCGAGGTGCTTGATCGGATCATCTAAGGCAATTGGTTTGCCATGTTCATCAGAGATAAAATACATTCTCCGAAGGATATCGAGATCGGGTGGTCTTTGGATGAGGACAACGATCCATCTACGAGTGACGGGTAGATGAAACATCGGCCCGTACAAGATACAACGGCCTATCAATTGTCGTCGATCGGTTGCCGGAACTCCGTTCAATCCAAACGGTACATCAACGATTCATCTCTCGTTTTCGACGACTACGCGGGGGCAAATGTGAGAAAACTGTTCTAAGGAGATTGTGGTATAGACTGATATTGCATAATATGCAAAAGCTTAGTCAAAAAACGGACGTAAATACGCGAGAGCCGGTTAAAGTCTTGGTAGTAATTTTTTTAAACAATCATTTCGATTTCATTTACTTCTGTTTACTTCTTCATTTCTATAACGAAAAAAAAAAAAACAAAAAAACCATACTATACTTATAAACTATGGGAAACGCGTGCGTGCCCGATACTTTGAAACCCTGCGGCAAATAACGAGGTAGCGTACAGCGAACGGCTGTCGGTGAGTTGTTCCAGCACGTCAAGTTGAAATAATCCGCGTCAGAAAGATACCGGTGAGAGAGACCTTATACATGAACGGAGCCTCCGGGTGCCCGTGAGCCGCTTTGGCCGGATATATACCCTCGGGGGGACAGTTTCGTTCATCGATCCGTTCCAGTGCGAGAGATCGTGATCTCGCAGAGAGCTGATTCGATCGCTCGATTAGCGATCCACATGCACGCGCCCAGAGACTGGACGCATAACGCTTCTCGGGATTTCTCGAATGGAGGGCAACGATATAATAACTAATAACGTAACAACTTTAATGCAATCTTCTTACACATCGCCGCATACCGCTTATTAAAGGATTTCATATTGGCGTTATTATCCACAAATAATGAAACGATAATTATACGGAACCGAAAGGTTGATCGATATAGAGACGTTTCTACTTTAAAGAACATTTTTTCGAAGTTTCCAATTGAACCCGTCAATCGGACTGTTTGATTGAAGGGTGGCTCGACCGGTAAACTCTGAGATCGCAATCATGATGTATGCGTACAGACTGTCCAACATCCCTTATTATCACCACGTTAAATTCCCAGTCGACGATGTCCACCCGACTCACGAGAATCAAAAGCGTACCGCGATAATTTACAATACGATCGGGACAAATAATAATTAGGTATTAGGACATATTTGCAATTTTTCGAAAATAGCTTCAATCACTTTTATTTGTTGCGACGGATAAGATTGTTTGTTTTAAATGTCGTATTGTCTTCAGCGATATTTCTCTAAATTTCTATGACAATATTCAATTTTTTTTTTTCTTCATAATTTTTTTTCCCTCAACATAATATTAATTATTTTTATTTGTCACGACACATAATCTTTTTCTTCTACAGTTGCAGGATTATCGTTCGGTACAGAAACATCTTTGATAACAGTCCATTGGAGTCCTCGATCCATAATTGGAGGGAAGCGACGGATTGCGCTTGCGTTCGGCAGTGCACTTGCGCCGAGAAAGATCAACCCTCTTCCGCAACCCCCGGCCCGGTCAGTCACACTACGAGGCGCATCGTACGGGATCCTCGTAATCTCCACCCTCCCTCAACCCCTGCAACTCGTCTAAATCCATCGCGTTCTACCCCACCGCCAGGATTGAACACGCTACGAACGATGCCCCCTGTTCCCACATACCTGTGAAGGGCTATGAAGTCCCGCCGAAAAATTGTCCCGGCCGGCGGAACGCGCTTTCCGAATGACTGCGTTTTTGCGGAATACACGAAGATTCGAGTGGCAAGATAAATTTAAGAAACTGAGCTGTGATATACAGATCTTGGAACGGAAAAAAAGTGACGGTGCAAGGTGTGTAACTACTGTGTATTTTTTTTTTCTTCTGCACTGAAAAGACCCTCGAAGAAAGGAGCGATTATAAATAAATGAAATTGAAGGGACTGTTTGCGGACAACATAAAGAAGATTAAGATGGGATATTCATGACTAAATGAAAGATTGGACGATATTTTAGATTCAATTGTGGGGAATCAATGATGGGCCCAGACAGTGATTTGACAAGACAATATATACGTTCTTCACCTAACTTAGTCGAGTGTGAATCCAAGCTTCGACGAGTATTAATTTATAATCCTTGGATTGGATTGATTTATAAACTTACAGAGTTTTTTCCATTGATAATAGTTCACAAAATCTCGTCTTTTCAGATGGGAGGAATGGCCATCGTATATTATGCGTTAGTGCTGGTTAATTGTCGATTAGCGTTATCTCAAACGCACAACACGCCATGTGCCTTCAACACGATGTGCTTCTGTTGGGTCCAGGACGACAAGGATTTCACGAAAATGGACATCAGTTGTCTCGGTGTTCCGTTTGCAAGATTTCCCGGTAAGTATTCACAATCCCCTTCGATTCGATTTCGCCCAGTTTCACGTTTGATCATGGGTCATAACTAAAAAAAATACACATGTGTAATTTATCTTTATCCAACAGACGTGTCGGTGAATTATGTCGCCCAATTAGACATCGCCAGTTCGGGAATTCAAGTTTTGGAAAACGATGCACTGGCAAGTTCCTCGGAGGTTGAGAGTCTCGGTTTGATGAGCAATAAGTTGGCGAGCGTCGGCGAAAAATCCCTCGTGTGAGTCTCTATGCGTATAGGAGAGGAAATCAAAATGCATCGACGAATTACGAGTTATAATAATCCGTTTGCAGTGGACTGTCGGATAGTCTAAGATCGTTAGATCTGAGCTACAACGCACTGGAGGAGGTGCCCTTCAAGGCGTTCGGTGGCTTGAGAAAGTTGAACTGGCTCAATATGCACAGGTGAGGACAGAAGTAAAAATCTTCGTTTCTCCTCGCTGTTCGTTCTCCATAAGGTTCGCCGGAAGATAGAGATTGCGTAACTATTCTGTAGATTCTGCAAACGCCCTGACTTGGTGATTTACAATTTATAAGCTTTCTTACGCACGAGTCCCGGGATTACACAATTGTACCCGTGATAGAATTCTCGCGGTTCTTCGCTTGCACTGTGCGCTACGGTAAACCGCTCGGACATCGTTACACACCTGGTCGAATGATCTATGAAACGGTTTGCCTTTTCTTTTTTTTTTAGCACGAGATGAAACGTTTGATCTTTGTAATGCGTCTTATAGTATTCTCAGAGCGTCGTTATATAGCAATTACGAAGCCGAGAGGGCTATTAAAAAGCAGTACGTGCTCGTTAAATACCGGCACGTGTGAGGATTATACGTAAAAGTAAATGTCATTGATGAAGTATTGCGAATGTTGTTAATGAATGATCGATCATTAAAAGTTCCGAACTTTGAATAATTGAGAAGGCGAAATATTTTTCAAAAACATTGAACAAGCATTTCTTTATTTGAAAAAAACTGGGTTAATATGAGTTGTTGTAAAAATTTTTTTTTGTCTCTCAGTAACCATCTGACATCCTTGGACGGGGACTGGGGTTACGTGAGCGACACGCTGGCGAACGCGTTCTTCGGCGATAACTCCATAACTGAGATTCCAAAAATCTTCGCCGATTTTTCATCCCTCGTCTGGCTTAATCTCGACAGCAACAATATCGAGGACGTGCCAGAATCTTGTCTGAGCCCAGGAATCCGAACCTTGAGCCTGAACAACAATCTTCTAAAGAAATTTCCTCAGAGCGTCGGAAAATTGAAGTCTCTCACTTGGCTCAATTTACGAGGCAACGAAATCAGCCTGCTGGAATTTCCGGACTTCCAAGCGACGAATATCGAGCTCATCGATGTCAGCGAGAACTCTATCGAGGCGATCATTTTTTCCTCGGGTGGAAACCGCACCCTGCGCGTGCTGGATCTCAACCTGGGCAACAACAAACTGTCGATGATCGATCCCGATACATTCGCGCATCTGGACATAAGGAGGATTCATCTCTCGTCGAACGGTCTGAGAAGCATGGATGAGCATGCTTTCAGGGGACTTGAGGAGAGTCTGGAATATTTAAATCTAGAAAACAACGATTTATCTTCGGTTCCCGAAGCTCTCAGCTGCCTTAAGCACATATCATACCTCTACCTGGCTAACAACAACATCCATGAGGTCGCGAACGACAGTTTCAACGGATTTGCCGAAAATCTCCGTGCTCTTTCGCTCGCCACCAACAGTCTCGACGCTGTGCCGGTAGCCGCGCTCGCTCGTTGTCAAAGATTGCTTCATCTGAATCTCGGTTACAACAAAATATCATACATAGAACCAGGAAATTTCGAGTGGGCCGAGAGACTTGAGATACTCCTGCTGAGGAACAACGTCCTCACGAAAATGCGGTCCGGCACTTTCGAGGGCGCCAAGGGACTCAAAGAGCTCAGTCTTTCCTTCAATCATCTCACGGAATTGGACGACGACGCGTTCTACGGCATCGAGGAAAGTCTCGAGATTCTTGAGCTGAGCTTCGCCTTTGCCACCGACGTCTTTCCGCAGGAGGCGCTCCGGCCTCTGACGAATCTTCTCTGGCTTGTTCTCGACAACAATAATTTCCACACTATAAACACGGACGCGCTATACTCATTTCGTCAGCTTCATTACGTTAATTTAGAGTCAAACAGACTTCACTATCTTCCGGAGGGATTATTTGTTGCAAGCATTCACGAGAAATTGCGTGACGTCAAAGTTGGTTATAATTTCATCGAAGCGATACCCGAGAGTACTTTTCACAATTTAACGGAGCTGCGATCGCTCGATCTCACGGGGAACAGAATTCGTTATCTGACCGCCGGCTCGATCGAGGATTGTCCTAAGCTCGTTACACTGTCGCTCGCTTACAACAGAATATCGAAAATCGATAAAAATGCATTTCGAGGCTTGAACAGCTTGAAATTTTTGCATCTCGAATTCAACAGACTTACCGTACTGGATCTCGATGCCATCGACGCGGGCGGCGGTCCCGATCTAGCGGTCAACGTCTCATTCAACGCCATAGCTACAATAAACTTGATTACATCCGTAAACAATCTCACGAGGCTCGATCTTGGGCACAACAATCTCACTCACCTGCCCGCCAGTGCTTTCGAGGGCATGCCCAATCTCAGGACTCTGGATCTACGCAGGAATGAGATCACCGCCCTGGAGCCCGGTGAGTTCGTCACGGGTTAATGGCAAAGATACAGTCGCTCATGACTTTATATGGTTTTATCTGAATTTACGTTTATTCATTTATTTATTTATTATACTATGAATGGACGCGGTCCAATTTCAAGTGATTAGAATCAGAACGAGAACTGTGACGTAGCATTACAATACAAAAATTTATTTAAATTTCAATTTTCATTTTAAGTCATACTCCTCGTTCTGATTCTAAATACTCGTGGAGTTTTCTCTTTTAATTACTAATTTACAGTTCCATTAACAGATATTTTTTTGTCGCAGGTACCTTCGCCCTCGCGAATCTGGAGACTTTAAACCTGCGAGAAAACCGTCTGAACTCGTTGAGAAAGCAATCGTTTTACGGTGCCCAGTCTCTTCAGCAGCTCGATCTCAGCAACAACGAAATCGGTCAATTGTCGACTCAACAGTTTCGAAATCTGAAAATGTTGCGTATTCTTAATCTCTCGAGGAATCGCATAAGATCGTTGCCGCGGGACGTGTTTGAGGGTACGAGAATTGAGATTCTTGATCTCAGCAACAACAAGATAAACGTTATGCCATCGTCGGCCTTCGCCGAGCTCGGCTATACCCTTCGTGATTTGAACATGGCGGAAAATTTCGTCGATCACGTCGATTCCACAGCCTTTCCGACTTCTCAACTCACCGCTCTCAATTTGGCGAGCAACCGACTGAGCATCCTACCCGACAACTCGTTCCTATCGCTCGGCAAGCTGCTCAGTCTTAATATATCGCAAAACTATCTTCAGGCCAATTTCAAAGAGCTCTTCCACTATCTTCCCGACTTGAGACAATTGTACATGGCGAACTGTGGCTTGAAAAAACTTCCGGCTCTCCCGCTGACGAAGCTCAATGTCCTGGATTTGTCGCTCAACAACATCATCAGTATAACTGATAACAGGGTGCAGTCTCTCGAATCGTTGAAGATACTCCTGCTCGTTAATAATTCGTTGTCCTCCATGCCCGCTGCTATGCTCGCGCTTCTTCGAGAACTCGATGTTTCCGGTAATCCTATCGAGGTATTTATTCACTTATTTATAAAATAATAAACAGGCAGAGCACAATTATAATTAGAAGTCATTGCAATGATTACAAGTCATTATCGATCAGAACGAGAAGTATTCGACTCAAATTAAAATTGAGTTGAGAGTAATAGCAAAGCTTAGTCAATGATTTACTTGCTCTTCTGATCTGGCTGAGAAAAGAAAACGGCAATTATGATCGTAAAAATATAATTCATTTATTATATAAATTCTAGTTTTTATTACACTCTTAATTCGCCAGAACTGCTATTTGAAATTATCTTCGGTACGGAGTTTGGGCAGGTTACTTCTTTTTTATTTTATAATCCTATTAATTTGCTTTTTTTTTCTTAAGGTCCTGACGAAAGAAAGCTTCTCCGGTTACCCGAGGCTCGAAAGGCTTAATCTTCGAAACTTAAACAGAACTAGGTCGGTGGATAACGACTCCCTGCGGCTGCTACGATATCTGAAGCACCTGAGGATCCAGACGTGGCCACAGGCTGACGGTCTCGAGTTGCGAAATCTTCTGAGCGGCTTGCCCCTGCGCACAGTCGAGATCGAGGTCACCGAGCGTGCCCTCAAAAACCAGATACAGAACGCTTTTACGAAGCAATTGCGCGAGTTGACTATAACCGGCGACAACCTCAGAGTTATTTCCTCCGAGGCTTTTTCCACTATCGAAGGTGGCGAGCTAATTCTCAGGATCAAGGACACGCACGTGCGACGTCTGCAGTCCGACATATTTCTGACATTAACGAAAAGAATGTCGCAGCTCACGCTTGATCTACGGAACAATCATATTAACGAGCTCAGCCCTTCCGTCATCTACGGAAATCTTTCGTGGGAGGCTGTCGGAACCAACATGGTCGCCGGTGAGTTAAATCACTCACCTGGAGTGCCATCGGGTCAATTAATATTCTTCCCTACTGTACATTCGTTTATTTTGATAACCAGCAATTTACATAGTCCATAACAATACCTTAATCATAAAAAGTAAAAATAAAATAGTTGGTGAGGTGAAAAAAATAAAACGCACCTTCCAACGTTTTGAGGGGGGATATACGTTTGGATGAATCGCTGATTTGACTGATTGACAAAGTATACATGTAAATACAAGTCGCTGTCCCTTGCTTCGTTCGTAGAGGCGTTGCAACATTTTCTTTTTTTTGGGAATTGGGAAGGCTCAAAGATAATGCACGCTCGAAGAAAATTGAAACGTGTCATACACGTCTGACTTCCTGTTAGCGTAGAACTGGTTATCCCGTGTGTCGAGGCTATTTTCTTACATTCTCGGTCGTAATTGCTGTTTTATCTTCCAGGTGGGCTTCAGGTCTCCGGTAATCCCCTGGAGTGCGACTGCGAGATAGCCTGGTTGAGTCTGTGGCTTCGTCGCTGGCTTCGCGAGTCCCGCCAGATACACACGGCGTCCCAGTCGGACGCGAGACAACTACGCACGCTGGCGGGTCGCGCTGTATGCACGGAGACGACTCCTTCGTACAGCTCGGATAAGGTCCTACTCACACTGGGAACCCCGAACACCGCTTGTCAAGCTTCGGCGCTCAGTTCCGGAAACTACGAGAGGCTACCGAAGGGCTGGTTGTCGTTTATCGTATTTATCACCCTCACGATCGAGTGCACGTCCAACTAACGAAAAATTACCTGAACAATCCAGCTCCATGATTTTGTCAATAAACAAAACAAAAAAAGGGAAAGAATGAAATTAAATGAAATCTGATACGACGAAGGCCGGATCTTAGGTCATCGGAATCTTTTTTTTTTGCTCTGCTGGATGCAGATTTTTCTTGATGATGAAAGTGAAAGTGTAGAAAGGATTGCATTATACAGGGGGTGCTTGCGTGTGATGGAGACAACCCTCGACATTCTCAGGCCAGTCGCAAACGTTCTCATTGGGGTTGAAGACGAGATTAACGGGACAGGGCATGTGATGCTTGCGCTCGCCCTCGCACATGTAATACATCGTGCAGTCGTTCTTATCAGGATGGTACGATATGTGATTGTCCTCCTCATCACAGGTGACCTCGTTGGCTGCGAATTAAAGGAGTAAAAAACAATTAAAAATTCGTTCATTCTAATGTCGAAGCATCGAGTCAACGTTAGGGGAAGATGCAACTCACGATCTTTCGTCGTGTATTTTCCATTCTTTACTCCGGTCTCGTAAGGACCGTCATACTCGAGCTTGACAGAGTAATCCAGAAGCTCCTTTTTCATCGCCTTGATCAGAGGATATCTTCCGGCACCGCAGGAACCCCGGAAATCGTCCATGTCGACGGACCAAATCATTATTCCACCGAAGCCTTCCTCCTTGAGCCACTCCATCTGCAACGATTCAAGGATTTTATTGACTGCTATTTTTAATCTATAATCAACAGCAAATTGTGATAATCCTTTACCTTGTTTATCAGACTTCTCTCGTCGTCGAATCCTACCCACTGATCGTCTCTGTAGGCGAAAGGTACTTGCTGCTCGCTGTCCCAAACTAAAGTGGTGTTATCTTCATTGAGAAAAGTGCAAACCTGCAGTAAGATAGAAAAAAATAATTCACAAAAATGAACTGATGTTTGAATTAATTCGATTATTATTTTGTTTTGGTCACAGGTAACAAAATTTTACCTCGTAGTACGAGAGGAAGCCTGATTCGTTAGTGAAGTTTCCTGCAGTTCCACCACCGGAAGCCGGCGCTCCGATGTCGAATTTGTCCTTATCGACGAGCGTGAAGGATCGTCCGTACGTAGGCATTCCAATCATCAATTTCTCTTTCGGAGCTCCCTGTTTTACCCACTCTCGAGCGCTGAAGTCCTGCGATCGGAAAAGAAAAGCGAGACACGTTCAGAAAATGAACACTCGGAAGGAAGTAAGATCTGTCCGACTACCGGAGTTAATTTGATGCTTACGACTGTGAGCTTCTTCTGGTAACTCGTTGCACTTTCTAATGGATAAAGAGGACTGTTGTGTCCGACCTGCCTTTCCCACTGACCGTGGAAATCGTAAGTCATCACGTTTATAAAGTCCAGATATTTCGAGATCTCCGGAACGTCGTAGCTATTACAAAATGTTAGTTCTTTATCATTGTCGTATGACATCGTTGTGATAGACTTGTATTTTTTCATACCCTGCAGCGATGGCTTCAAAACTCGCGGGAACTGCAGCTGAAAGAATAAGCTTCGGCTGTCCTGAACTTTTCGCTTCACCCTCGAAAGCCAGTCTCAATTCCTTCAGCAGATTAACGTAAGCGGTTCGATCGTCGGCACCTCTGCAAAAAAAATTCAAGTTTGATTGATTGATCGATCAATTATCTCGTACATGCATCGACAATGCTTTTTTCGGTTTCACTTGCCTCGGATACTCCCAGTCGACGTCGAGACCATTGAACTTGTATTCTCTGAGGAATTCGATGGCCTCGTAGACAAATTGATTCATGCGGAAAGTGTTGCTGGTGAGTTCTTTGAAGGGTGTCGAGCCGAAGGCCCATCCACCGATCGCCAACAGTATCTGTTATGAAAACGATCAATTATTATTTTTCTAATTCATTTTTCATACAATCTGTCTTATAACTTCCAGGAAGTAACTTACCTTGATGTCAGGATTTTTTTCACGAAGAGCGATAAGACGCTCGTACATCTCGCCGTCCTTCTCGCTGCCCTCGCTGAGAAGATGATCCTTCAGAGTCGCGAAAGCGTAAACCACGTGGGTACACAAAGTGGGGTCAATGTCTTCAGGAACAAATTTACCGGAGCTCGGACGTTTGTGAGACCAGTTTGTCAAGTAACAAATAGTCTGAGGTTCCCTTTCTAAGCAGAAAAAAATAAAAAAAATCATAAAAACCGAAAAAAGATAATTCAAAAATTAGTTAAGTACGGAAAAAACTGCGAATCTTACCGCGACTTGGGGTGTTAATGACCAATTGGGTGGACTTGGTGAGTTTCTTCGCTTTGTTGAGTACATCGGAAACCGATATTTTGTATGGTTCAGGCTTTTTAACGATCGTTTCTGTTATCGTAGCTGCAACTGAACTCCAGTCGACGTCCTTGGCACTGCTCCCTCGGGACACACCTCTGAGCTCTTCTCGCATAGCGCCGATCAACGGATACTTGACGTTGCCAGGGCAGACGGTGCCGTTGAAGTCGTCCATGTCGACGGTCCACACCATGGCTCCGCCATAGCCCTTGTCCTTCAGCCAGACCATCTTGTTTCTTATCGAGCGCTCGTCGTCAAATCCTACCCACTGGTCACCGTCGACCAGGTACGGCACCTTCATCTCGTCGTCCCAAACGTACGCCGCACCGTTCTGCAACATCTCACAGATCTTTCCGACGAGATCGAACGTTAATAATAGTTGATAATACCGCAATTTTCTTTCATTATTCCATATTTCATCAAATTACAACGGCTGTGTTTTCCCTCAAAAAAACTTGGTTAAAAAAAATTGATTCAGAATGTAGAAAAAGTTCGTATGTAATTTATTGCAGTGGTACTGAGAGTTTTTATGCATATACTTAATGTGCGATCGTGTTGAAACATTAATGTCCAAAATATTAACAACTTTAGCAATACTTTCTGTAATTTATTTTAATTTCATCATGAAAGTATTTTATTTCAATCTAAAAGTCCATTAATTTTTCATGACCATTATACGTTAAGTTTAACGTACCAGTTTTTGCATAAAAACTTTCTGTCGGCTATAATAAATTTATATATATATTTTTTTTACACTGAAAAATAAAATTCTGCAAGAGAATTTTATTCCTAAAGAAGGAGATTGTCAGCAAGTTGGCAAAAATTAAATTCAACTTTATGCATTTATCTTCAGGCTCATAATTTTTCTACCGTCAGTTTTGAATTTTTTTAGATCACCCGATGAATGACGAGTCGGTCTACTTCCGGTTTACTTACCTCGTAGTAGGCGAGGAAACCAGATTCCTTGGTGTACTCGCCGGCTTTACCACCGCCGCTCGCGGCCGAGTGAACACGGAAATTGTCGGTGTTCGAAAGGGTGAACGATCTTCCGTAAGTTGGCATTCCAATTATGATCTTTTCCTTCGGTGCGCCTAGTTTCACCCACAGAGACGCAGCGTGGTCAACGCTCAGCTGCTTCTGATATTCGGAATCCAACGAGGAACTGTACAAGGGAGCGTTGTGACCAGTTTCCCGTTCCCACTTGCCATGGAAATCGTATGCCATCAGGTTTATGAAGTCCAAGTAACTGTTCAGCGTGCATCAATAATAAGCATTCGTTATTAAATACGAATAAGCATTCGTTATTAAATACGAATAAGCATTCGTTATTAAATACGAATAAGCATTCGTTATTAAATACGAAGTTTAGAGTGAAGTCAGTTGTACCGTTCTAATCAACGCGGTATAATCAATATGGAACGGCGATTCTTGATATAAATATCTGTTTCTATGAAAGTCATGTGGAAAATTCTCCGGAATGAAGTAATTTTCGGTCGAAAAATTATCCGTGTGGTTTTTAATTCAGTAGATTAAACTGTACCTAGCTACAGCGGGAACGTCGTATCCGCTCTTGATATTGTCCGGTCCCACGGGTACAGCGGCTGTTAGCAAAAGTCTCGGTTTCTTCCTCTCTTGCGCCTCGGCTTCGAAAGCTTCTCGAAGTTCTGTGAAATTACAACATGTCGAGTCATTTTTACGGTCACCATTTTTATCCTGATTGGAAATGCAGGTTGCTTTATTTTCGGTACCTTTCAAGAGCAAAACGTAATTCTTTTTATCGTCGCCGCCCTTGGGATATTCCCAATCGATGTCCAATCCGTCGAAGTCCCGGTCTCGCAGATATGGTATAGCACTGTAGATGAACGTCTGTCTGGCGTATCTCGAGGATGACATGTCCTTGAACTTCTGTGTACCGAAGGACCATCCGCCTGCGTGACAGACACGGTTCAATGAACAATGGATCGTTAATCTTATTACAGAATCTCGGAGACTCAGACATTTTACATTGTTAACGGGCGAATGCATGCGGATAGATATACATATGTGTATACGTAAATTTATATGCATCGTGCGGCTTCGCGAATGGCTATCACAGA
This sequence comes from Listrodromus nycthemerus, assembly GCA_963978505.1. NCBI lineage: Eukaryota > Metazoa > Arthropoda > Insecta > Hymenoptera > Ichneumonidae > Listrodromus > Listrodromus nycthemerus. The sequence continues at coordinate 10,793,979 of OZ021686.1, read as the reverse complement.
GATTAAAGGGCAAAGGTTCACATTGCATTTCTGAGATGATGAGGGAATCGCTTACCGATTGCAAGGAGAATCTTCAAGGACGGATTGGCCTTCTTTAGATTCGTAATCCTCTCGTACAGGCCAGTTTTGCCATCCTTGGTCTCGTCGTTCGACTCGAAACTCGTCAATCTGTTCTTCTTCAACCATCCAAATGCAAATATAACGTGGGTGCACAGATCCGGATGTATGTCCTCCGGCGTGAATTTACCGATCTTCGTGCGATACTGGGACCAGTTTGTGTAGTAACAGACTACCTGTTTTTGGTAGAAATAGGAGATAATTTTTTGTAAATATTAGATAAACGTTTTCAACATATTCAAAATTTTTTTTTTCTATTTGAAGATAAACGTATCTTATCGAAGGTAAAAAATAAAACATTTTTGTTTAATATCGGATGTGATTGAAGCTCTACGTAATCGGCTTTCAGTTTCAGTCCCAATTTTTTCCTCGCTGGTATTATAATGGAACACAACATCGCGGTGAATAGAAACATCAATCGGGGCGCGGAGTAGGAGAGTATATGTATTTTCCCGGCGCGATTGTCTTTCGTGTTGATGATCGTGGCATTTACCGCTGCATTATTAAATGTTCCAGTAGACACCTCGACACGACTCTGACGGTGAGCACGCGCCGTCCGACCCGAAGTCCGGAGGAAAGATTGAATCTCCGAGCGGTGTGCGGGCCCGGCAAACGATCTCCGAGAATTACATTCACCGCCTATTATCGTAAGTATAATAATTGTGATTATTGTTATCCGAGGTGAATTCTCGAGGCGATATATAAGGCTAAACACTGGCTCGCGGGCTTGCAGAAACGCGAGCCGAAGCAATAATTTATATTCCCTCCGGTCTCGCTGCAGCAGCAAGATACTCTCGTTTTTCAGCAAAGAATTTTTACGATTCCGCGGTGGCGAGTCACGATCGGCTTCCCCGATCAGATAGACGGAGCTCGGTCGACGGAACGGAGATAATTCAACGCATATCTATTATATTACCTTGTAATCATTCGTCTTGCCGGTATGCGCTTCGGTCTTTGTATTTCTGCTCGATACCCTGTTGCGATTAACTTTGAATCTATTTACACTGGCCGATACTTCTTGATCGCTGGAGAGCGACGACGAGGCCGTGGGCCTGCGCGATCTCTTTCGCGCACCTGTGAACCAATATTTCAATTTTATTTTTAATTTGCATGTACTCATTTAATTTTTTTCTATGAAAAAATTAATCCATGAAATCTCGTTTCGAAATAACGACACTCGATCAATTCGTTTTTTAAGACTTAATTTACAATATGTATTTGAATATAACAAATGCATATTTAAGTTTTTTTTTTTTTCCATTCATCGTCCATATACTTATTTTACTTCTTAACTGGAAAAATTGATCCGTGGGATCTCGTTTGGAAATAATGAGATTCGATTAATCAATTTTTTATTAATTAAAAAATGTATATTTGTAGAAAAAAATACACACCGTCGGCATTGTGAAGAAAACCGATGAGGAGAAAAGTCAAGCACAGCAATGTAGTAGTCCTCGTAACTGTGGCGAGGGACACCTGGAAAGAAAGCAATAACCGTACGGATGAGTGATTGCAGCGATGCCGCATCTCTGATTGATCTAACGAAGAAACATCAGCGCTCCGGTGGTGGAGTGGAAGCATCGCGAAACGGTAAATTTGTTTCTTACGATTATTTTATTTGTTTATTTTTCTTGTCTTTTTCTCACTTAGTACGACTACTGCGGCCGGATTGGACGCAGAGTTCAATCGTGAAATCAACAACGAAGATAACTCTCTCGAGAAAGTTGCCTTGCGGTAGAAAAATTGTGGCATGAGGCATTGAGTGGAGAACGGATATTACGTAGATTGAGGTGCATTAAATCAAGAAATCGAGTCGCTGGATATCGATATGTCCCTCCAACAAATTATAATAAACGCTTCACTAAAGTATTTCGGCAGCTCTTATGCTTGCTCTGTCGAAATGCAGGGTGAAATATGAAAAGGCCACGTCTGGAGCAACAAGGAAAGTGAATTAGCCAGGCTCCTTTTAAAATTTGTTCGGCCATCGAGACACCAGTGATTTTTTCTTCAGTGTGTCGTCACGGCTCGCCAGTTCTTCGTGTACAAAATACGGCCGGCGGCGTCTCGTCAAACAGGCGGTGACCTCGTGCTCGCGTATTTGTAAAAAAGTTTCCCAAACCCTACTTTTTCGTTTCGCTGAATTACTCACATGTTTTCACCTTGCTGAAATATTTTTGGCTTTATGAATCACATGTGATCTTTTTTTTTTTTAAATACCTCTGACGAAGGTCAAAAACACCATTTTTTTAAACATTTGTCCAACAAATTTCTCGTAATCTCGTACAGAAATTATCTAACAGAAAAATAATGTAAATGTCAGATTTGAGAGTTTATATTTCCGTCCGATGCCCGGCATCAAGAAACCAGTTCACCGCTGGTACGATTATGCTGCTTGAATAATGAACTCGGGCGGTTCCAATTTCCGGCGCCCCGTCGTTTGGTCTTCGACCTCGAATTTCCGTATTTGTAGAAAATTTGTCGACACTTTGTTTTCGCTACGCTGAATCATCCCAATTTTTCGTCTTGCTGAGTCACTAGCACTCTTTATCTCTCTGAAATACCTTTGGCTTTATGTATTATGTACAATCATTTATTTTCCGGGTGCTTCTGACGAAACTGAAAGATTCCCATTGTTTACATTTTTTCTCATAAATATTTTTACACTCTCATATAGAAATTATTCTATCATAAAATGCGATCCCCAGCAATGAGAAACGCTTGTACTATTATGTCCATCGTATTATTATTAAACGAAGAGTAAACGTCCGATATCGTTCAGTCCATCGCACCTGCATTTGCGCTGAAACAGCTCAGTTCGAGATCGCGAATTTGTAAAAATTTTCCCAATCACTATTCTCTAGGTTCAATATCTTGAGCTATATGAATCATATATGATCATTTTTCCTGTACCGCATACAATGATGAAGGATTCTTATTTTTAATTTTTCTCGAGAAACTTCTTACAATCTCGTATAGAAATTATCTACTTATAAAATTATGTACATGGCACACATACAATTTAAATTTTGATGCGAGCTGGTGAAAGGTGGAAGATTTTTTTTTCTCTCAACAAAATTCTCACAACTCTGTAATGGAATTATCCAACCGTAACATAATATTCTGGCAAACACGTATAATTTGCATTTCAATGCGATCTTCGACGATGAGAAGTGAGTTCCCCATTTTTTACATTATACCCCTCCTAACATTATGAACAGAGTCTAAACGTCCGCAACAGTGTACATCCGTATGATAAAACCGCCTAATAACATCCGTTGATATAAACAGAAGACACTAGCAGAAGTTAAAATGACGTTTTTATTTAAAAAAATTCCAATCGCTATTTTTTCGATTTGCTGAAGTATTATTGCCTTCATGAATTATTAATATCACTTATATATCCTCCATGACTCCGATAATGTTTTTCCTGTACCTCTGACAAAGGTAAAAGGTGAAAGGTGAAAGTTGAAAGATTATTATTTATTTATGTTTCTCAACAAATTTCTCACAGTGTCGTATAGAAATTATCGACGCACAAAATTATCTGCTTGCAGACACTTATAATTTTCATTTCAAATACGATCTTCGGTATGCGATGCCATTATGTCCCTCCTATCATCATAAACAAAGTCTAATCGTCTGGTATTGTGTATTGCATCGTACATTCACCCGCACTGAACTAAAAAACGCAACACGATAGTACAGGTCCTGATCGAGTATTCGCAAAAATGTCCCTAATTTCTATCTTTTCTCTGAAATAGCTCTGAGTGTACACGTCATATATAATAATTTTCTTCCTATACTTTTGACAAGGGTGAAAGGTGAAGGATTAAAATGAAAAAAAATTCCTTGAAGTTCTCACCATCTTATATAGAGATTATCCACGCATAAAATAATTTAGCGGTGAAGACATATAATTCATATTTTAATGTGATCCGCAGTGATGAGAAACGAGTTTCCCGCTCGTACCATTATGCCCCTCCTGTCATTATGAACTAAGTCTAAACGTCCGGTACGATTTATTGCATCGCGCCTTCACCCTTGCTGAAACAACAAACGGAAGACGATAGCGCCGGTACGAGTATCTTGGATGCATTGTGTGTCTCTGGGCTGTGCGAAGTGGCCTAGTGATTGCAGGATCCACGGCACTCCGGTCGCAAGTAGTAACGGCACTGAAGCGTCAGACAACGCTTTGTTCCGCGATACCACTGCGAAAAAATTTTCCAGTGATTCGTGTGAAAGCCCATTGCACATCCATCGAAAAAGTATAACGGGTGCGCGTTTCATTCTTCCAGTCGGAATACACTGCTCGGATTTTTTTTTACAGACGATTCTTCTATGCGAATAAAATTGTCGGATCCGAGCTCGTTCACCATAGTCGGAAGAGCGAGGCTATCGAGGACTAACGATTCGGAGACCGTGCGATGTGAATTTTCGATAGGAACTTCCACCGAGCACACTCGGAGACGGTTCTGGCCTGGAACGATTTTACACCGGCGGTGAAACTAGCCGTGGGTACCAGGCAGAGAGAACGTAGAGTGCATATCCGACTGACCTTGTACCAGTCTCTAATGAGAGCATAGTGATTGCAGGGTAGACAATCGTCTTTCTCATCCACATTTATAATAATGATGTACACGAAGGAGATTCTCACCAAGAGTTGAGCAAAAGAAACAGCGAACAATTAAGGGCTTCTTATAACATTTTTTTTTTTAATATTACCAAGATTTTTATTATAAATGTTATCAATTTTTGTTGTTGTAAATATGTGCATATACGATTAACCTTTACATGTCTAATCAGAGTATGTTGATTTCAGGGTGGACAATCGTCTTTCTCATCTACATTTATAACCATAATATTCACATCGGAGATTGTCAGTGAGTATCGAGCAAAAGCAAGGGCGAACGATTGAGCGGCTGTTACAAACATTTTCTTGTAAGTATCATAAACAGCTTTTGTAAATACATGTATATCAGACTGACCTTGTACGAATTTCTAATCAGAGTATACTGATTGCAGGGTAAAGGATTGGCTTCTCATCTACATTTGTAATAATAATATACACGAAGTCTTAGCGCGTGTCGAGCAGAATCGGCGGCGAACAATGAAGGGGCTGGCGAGAGAGAGCTTCTGTGACGAAAGTGAAAGTGGCAATGGACAAACGAGAATATTTTCCTCGGACGAAGACAATTAAATTAACATCATTATTTAAACCGGTAATCATAATCATTTATGTATCGCTTCGCATCCCACGTCAAGGAGAGATTGGCTCGTTGCTTAAGATTCGTACGATTCAAAGGTCCGCTGATGCACGCATGCCCGCCGGTAACGTCAGTGTTATTTATTTTTTTTATTGAATAAACGAGCGAAAAGATCGTAGCCTCGAGTTTCATAGACCAGAGAGCGAACGGGTCGGCCGAGCCCTTGACGCGCACAGTAGGGATCTTAAATCCAGTTTACATCCAGATAACCTTCCGAGACATAGAAATGAGGCCAATCATAAGTGTGACGGAGAAGCTTTGTCATAATTATTGAGGTGTGGCAGGAAAACCGTCCACCACGAATAAACTCGGTCGGTCATAAAAATTGTAGTTAGTGATAGGAGTTAAATATAATTCGAAGAAGTATAGCAATTAATAGGTAAAACTTTTGGGTTTAATGGATATTCTTAGCTTCTGCGTATTCACTAAGGTAGTGCCGAACTATCATCCACTTCGACTTAACCGGACGGGGTCGGTAGTAAAAACTGTGAGACATTTTGTATTCAATGTATTAATCGTAAGGTGGAAAAATTTTCAGCAAATCGTCCGAGTTCTTTCAATTGTTAGATTATTGTGCCATGTTATTGTGCCATTCGCAAAATACGTCGATTGACCCTCTAAGATCCTCGGAAAGCAAGCACGAAGAAAGTTCCTTATAAATCTAGATTCTGGAAGGAGGGAAATTCTTCCCTCCTGAAGCGATAAAGTGAACCGATAAAGAAAATTTGTGTTTCCCTTTGAGAGGTTTCGAGCTCCGAAAAAGATTTGGACGACACTGTAAGATCCTAGAAAAACGGCTATGAAAAAAGTTCCTCATGAATCCGGACACGGAAACAAGAACAAAAATGAGTAAAATTATAAAAAACAGATTGCCTTTCCCTTGGAGAAATTTCAAGATCCAATGACGATTTGCTTCACCCTTTAAGGTCCTAGAAATGCGGACATCAAAAATAGTTCTTCTTATAGTTCCAGATACGGCAGCGGGGACAAAAACGAGTGAACCGATGAAGAAACATTGCCTCTCCCTTAAAGAGGTTTCGAGCTCCGAAGACAACGCGGAGAAACGACGGCTCTTGCAAAGTCTGAATTCTTAAGAAACCGTGACTATTTTCATTCGCCACGACTCTTCACGAGAACGTGCCAACGTGTCGTAGTCCCTGAGACATTACCGCTCCTATACTTAAGGTATCGTTTAAGTTACACTGCGCACAGCACACATATATATGTGTATTGGAAGCTAAGCAAGAGTTTCTGCGGCACGCTTCGACGGCGCGTGCGGCACGGGAATCGGCGGCTGGGGAAGACCTCTCACGATTTGCATGCAAGTCGCGAACGTAAAGAGAGAGATAAAAAAATTGTATGCCTCGAGGCTGTCGCGAATTTCGCGCCAGCTCGATGTTTCAAGAGTGCACCGTTGAAGCAGCAGCGTTGGCGCGCACGAGGGTCATTAGGAGCGGAGAGAATTCCGACGGCGAGATTTCTTCGCGTATTTTTCAAGACTCTTAAATATTGCAATCTATCCGATCTCGAGGCTTGTTTGAACAGCGCGAGCGGAGGATTCGTACGCTGGAGCGACGAAAGCCTCGCATCATGAACATTGTACATGACTTACCGACAGGGAAGGCGATTTTAATTAATTTTTTTTAAATATAAAAGAAGATAATATAATAACTTATAAACCGCACGGTCTGATGATGCGCTCGGGTTTAATATAGTCGAAGCTAATATCGTTGTAAAAGGTAATGAGCGTGTCTACTATGTCATCCCGGTAAATACCCGGAAGCCGATCTTCCTCGCGTCGCAATCGTGGATGATAATATTCTCACTTTCGTACCGAAGCGCCAGTTGCGAGATGTAAATGCGCAGTCTGAGGGACAAATGAGGAAGCCCGCGACCATTGCCATTACCGGTTAACGAGCGAAGAGTATCGAGAGATATTGGAGGAAGTCCGTTTAGAGTATGATTAAACAAAAAATTTGTTGAGTATACTCGATGGTTGAATAATTATATAGAATGTAATGGTAACGCTCCAAGGCTTTCTGATTTTTCTTTCGATCGAAGAGATTTCGCGAATCGCATCGTCGGGGAAGCAATTGAGGAAGTTATCGTTATTACCGCTTCGTCGGTAGTCGGGTTCCTTCGCATCGTTATCCGTTTCAAATTTCCTTTATTTTTTACATTCGCGGATCGCACAGTAGTTTTTGAATAGCTCGCAATCTCTCTAACTGTTTTCAGAGCAAATCTCCTGTTGATTCATAATCGACATGTTTTTTAAAATCTTTTATATATATTTTTTTTTTTGTATCGTGATAATTCGCGGTGCGGATGATTCGGGAAGCAATTGCGAACGTAATAATTATTAACATTTGGTCGGTGATCGAGTTAGCTCGCATTGTTATTGGTTTCCGATTTCTTTATTTTTCAATAGTCGTCGATTGTAAAGTAGTTTCTGCATATCTGGTAGTCCATAGCAGCTCCCAGAGCCATAACTGCTCCCAGAGCAGATGTATGGCTCATCGTTGCGTACTTCGCGTCGACTCGCGACTTTCCGATTTTTTTCCATAATAATTATTCGCGGATAGGATAGTTTGGAAAGCTATTGGGAATATTCTCATATTCTCAACAGCTTTCATATTCAAAGTGGTTTCTGCATATCGAGCACTTCCCAGAACTATCACTGATTGATTTTTCCTTCGATCATGAAAATTCGTGGATTGGCTAGTTCCAGAATTAATTACGGACGTTATCTCTTTAACAGTTTGGTCGGTCATCGGCTTTACTCGCATGATTTTAGGTTACGGATTTCCTCTTTTTTAATATCCGCGGATCGCAAAGTAGTTTGTACATATCTGGCAGTCCTTCGGACTGTTTTCAGAACGGATATACTGCCGATCCATGGTCGTCGTGTGCTCGGTGTCAATGCATGTACATTCCATCGTCAAATCGCGCTGACCACGCCCACGGCTTGGTAAAAGAACTTTATACTCGGTTCGAAAGTGGCGTAAAACGCGACTCGGTTCTCCGCTGATATTGCTCGAAGCGATCGTTCGCTCCTTCGCTTTGCGCACTCCCCGCGCGCGTTCCCACCGTTCGAGTTTAGCTTTCCTTTTGATCGGCCAAGATGACGTTACGTTTACCTCGTTTGCACGAGGCCCTCCCTCTCTCTCCCGCACTCGATCGAGCTCCAGCTCGGTCGCCGACAAGAAATTATCGGACGCGAAGAATCGAGATCTCCTTTGCCCCTGTCTGCACTGTTACTTGCTGTTACCACTGCGGCGTTCACGCCAGACTGTTACTACTAGCCTCACGCGTTCGCTGACCGACAGAACAAGCCTCGAATCTCGAAAGTTCGTATGTTCTCGATAAATCGCTCGGTGCAATTTTATTGTAGGTAAACATTTGTTCTGTAAATGGATCGACGCAATTTTTTTTACGAGCAACCTATTTTCGACAAATCGACCGAAACGATTTCTTTTGCGTGTAAATTTAAGTTTATTGTAGATTAATTTATTTTCCATGATTTGGACCGAATGCATTTTTTTAAAAAGGTCAATTTACTTTTGATAATTATTTCGTGGCCATTTTCGTCTCTCAGGGTCTCTGGAATATTCCGGATAAAGCGTAGGAGGGGCATTTCGTTTCCTGGTGTCTTTGGACCGACGGTGCTTCACCTTGATGATACGCGATAAAAAAGAACGACGAAAAAAAAGGAACGGCGGACAAGGAACCGGGAGTCTACAAGGCTGACCCTGCCCGAACGTTCCCGAGAGACGGAGTAAAGTTACTTTCCTTGCTTTTTTTATTCCTGTAGAAGGCCTCTCCCCTCTCACCCAAATAATAATAAAACGCCATATAGTTGCATTAGTGTTAAAAAAATGCTCTATATATAGCCTACGAGGCTAAGCAGTTTTTTATAAAAAATTTTTGCTCCTTATACGATCAATTGATATACAAATTTCTTTGAAAAAATGTTTATCGATTCAGGGCAAACAAATCAAAGACAATCGAGATTTGAGGCAGCGAAGACTTTGTTATAAAAAAAAAAAATTAATTTAGAGAAATTGCATTTGTTTGTTCGACTTCGTGCCAAGTGATGAAGTGTACGAATGCTGTGTATTCGGCGTATGACCACGTAGCTTTCGCGAAAAAATTATCTTCCCAGAGCAATGAATTAATCGATGAATATAACCGTTTCCCTTTCGCGTCAACATTTCCTTACATTCGATGCTGAAAATATTTCTACATCTAACACACAAAATTGAGAAAAATAATCGTGATACATCGCAGCAATCACGTTATTGTACGAGAAATTAAGAAATAAAACAATTTTTTTTTCTGACAAACCGGATTTTTTGGCTCGACTGCGCGGAACCATAAAACGCGTGACATCACTTTTTTTAGTAGATTTATAGCGTGGCGTGCGTGCTGAGGAACCGGGAATATTACTGCTCATCTCGAGTGATCGGGTAATTAGCTCGAAGGTCTTCCGAGAAATGCGAATTTGAGAATAATCAAGCGCGGAAGTTTTTATTTATTTTTCTCATACATTTTTACATAGAGACGTATGAAATCATCGGTTCTGTTATGGGCGAGCTTTGCCAAGCGAAACGAGGTGCGTTGGACAGGTATTTGGTTTTCTTGGCCGGGTCGTTCGTGCGTTCTGAGGTCGAGCATGAGCGATCAGCGCCTCGTGCACAATTCTCAGCGAAAAAAAAAAGAGACGAACGTACAGTGTAAGAACGGCAATACGAGATGGACAATGAATAATGAGGAGCGGGCGACGCAAGACCCCGGCGCTTTCTAATATTCATTAACGATCCGGCCGCGTTCGCAACGGATCCGTTCTTTGACATTGAAAGAGTCGACATAGCAGTGTCCGACGCTTTCGTCAAGCACACCTAGATGCACTGTACAACCCGTATGAATCGAGAAACGTCGACGTATGACAACACATTTTATTCTATTATTAATTTTTACTCGCTATTTTTATTTATTTTATTTTGTCACTTTACTTTCATGCGGCTTGCTTGGATAATTTTTTAATTCATTCGGCTTGTCGATGGTTAAGCGATGAGCTTGGACAACGTCAGCTTCTAATGTGCAATGAATCTCTATATTTATACGATAAAAATTATTTTCAACGAAATAAAATTTACCCGTATTGAAAAAAAAAACCGAGTCTTTTCCAATCGGTGTTGACGATCTCGATTCGACGAGGCTTCGGAGCGATCAGTTATGATATCATGATCGAAATTCGATAATGCTGGCTATGTTAATTCCGAATTGGACGTATGCATCGATCATTTCGAAAGGTCGTCGAGGTTTTGCCACCTCTCGAGTGACACAGGGCGACTTGTAACACGGGTCCTGCCTTTTAGCGGTTTATTTCTCGAACGCCGCTGTCCACAGTCGTCGTCTGTCGATATTTTCTACTTATATAAGTCCCCACCCCTCCAGGATAGGTAGGTGGATTCTACGAGTCGACAGTCCGGCAGGTGACTGAGAGACTGTCTTTTATTTCCTAACGCAAAATTGCCACAACACTCGTACCTCTCGGCTCTGCCCCTATTACATACGTGTGGGTACGGAGCGAGTGCGCGCCGAGAGGGCAACCTGTTCGCAGCTCCAAAGATCCGACCATTCGCAAGCGCGTTTATGTTATTTTCTCAGTGAAAATCGCGACATTCGGCTTGTCGAATATCGCGCCTAACCGCGTAGCGATCCCCCGCGCCTGCGCACCGCGCGGCGATCTAGCGCGCACGCGCACTGCGCGCGAGAAGCAGCACCGCGCCGCGGAGCCCTCGGATCGATCGATAGATCGCCGTTGACGACGACGACGACAATTCCCTCGCGTCTCCAACCCGGTCACGATATTTCTCGAGCGATTTAAGTCATCCACCTTGGCTGGTTATGCACTGCAGTAAAGCGAGATCTACAACGTTTCTGAACTGTAAACTCGTATACATTGACTTTCGTTCGCGACGCGGAACCGATGTTTTTTTTTTTTTCCAAAGAGCCGACAGCCTAATCGAGAGAACTCGCTGAATGCGAGTCCACTTCGTATCGCTCCGTTTCCCGATAAATTCGGATTACAGAGTGACGAAACGATTCTCCCGCTCCGAGCTTTGCGGAGAATAAAAAACACACACGTGCCACTAAATAAATCGATCGGATCCGATTTCCGGATTGCGGCGAACCGCCTCGATCCTCCGTATTGTCTTCCGCAACACCGTAGATCCTGTCTGCGGTTGTTTCATTGTTTTAACGAATCGGCTTTGGTTACATCCGTGCGATTTTTTCCCGGACCAGAGAAACGTACATAGACGTCGCTCGTGTCGTCGTCGATGCACAGGATCGATGCTTTTACCGTTCGACGTTTTGTGCATCGATGCCGATCGACAGTCGAGGCACGCTCGCGAGCCTCTCGTTTTCTCCACTTCCGGTCCGTACGCGCGTACGGGAATCTTCGACTCGTCCAAGAGGCTCCGCACGGAAACTCTCCTGATCGACGAGACTCCGTCGCGGAACAATAAATCTCTACTATCTATATTTTTTTAAATATAGATGCGTGTGGGTGTGTGTGTGTGTGTGTGTGTGAGAATCGACTTGACGACTTTCTTCGCCAAACCGAGCGTTTCTTTCGCTAGAGCGAAATATTACCCGTTCCCAAGTACGGTACTTGGCGAAACTCTAAGTATAGAGCGGGTTCGCACAACTTCACTGTTTTTTCCTCTGTCCGTTTCACTCGCTCGCGCTCGAGCGGCTATTGTTCCGTGTATAACTTTACTGTTAGGATAATTTGCAATTATTGAAGCGAGCGGCGGCCATTTACTGTGGCTGTGTAATTTCTTTTCTCGAAAGTCGTCGAAACCCTCGGCGGATCGACTCGGCGTGCTCGAATTACAAGGGAGATTAGCGACGATTGGAAATTTTACTCCGGACTGCGGGTTGCTAATTTTCGACAGGTCGGGCGTTGTCTTCCGCAGTCGTCGAAGCACTTCCGATAGAATGATTGATTCAATTTTTTTTTCTACGCATTTATTATCAGGTGTATATATATTTTTTTTTTTACATCGAGGAGATTAGGGCGTATTGAACATTTTTCTCCGGGCTGTGGGTTGCTTATTTCTGCCGAATCAGAAATTGTCTTTTACAACTGTCTGCTTTATTTGTCGTAGTGAACAAATTTTTTTGTTAAATTTCAATTAAGACGTGTTCAGAATTTTCAAAAAAAATGGAAAAATCACATTTGGAAAAATGTACAGATGGAATTTGATCAACCGAATATCTCATTGAAATTTCAAGGAAATCGACCGAATCGTTCAAATTATATCACATTTTTAATTTTACGAATTGCATAAAAAATTAGTACCTCAATTTGGAGACAATTTTATTCATTTAATATTTGTGCATATAATATGTACTGTTAGATTAATGATCAGCATCAAAAAATACATAGAATATAGTTCTGGAGTGACGATTAACGAAAAAGTTAATGTATAATTTTTATAGTCAAAATTGAAAAATGTATGATTTTGTATATTTTTTAATAACGCTTTTTTTTCTCCCCGATTACATCGCGAAAATATCCAGGTGTCTATGGTGTTTACGGTAAAAAATGCACAAGATGATGGACGTGATGATCATAAAATAAATAGATAAAGTGGTGTCATTTGAACTTCTAGAGTAAAAATTGAAGGATCAAACGAAATTATAGAGTACATGATTCTATGCATTTTTTGCGGCGAGGACAAATGCCACATCCGGTTTGACCAAAAAAGTAAGGCTGGTTTATTTATTCGGGCTAAAATTAATAAGTAGTCCAGCAGTTTTTCCCGAAAGTTAAATACATCTTTGATGTTGAAAAAAAGTTAAAACAATTTTTAACCTTGAACATGAAACTAGAGAAACTTTTCAACTATGAAAATGTTAATACATTTTCCTAACACTACCTCATAAAAGTTTAAAGTTGACATTTTTGTATCACTTTCTCATAATGGCCCTGTACTCGCGCAGCTTCCTCTATAAAATGGCCAAAAATATAGTAAACACTTTCTCTTTGGAGGAGCTTTGCGAATAAAGGGCCGTTATGAGAAAGTGATTAAGAAATGTCAACTTTCAACTTTCAACAATCAATATTCATGAAGAAGCGATTTTAAGTTACAATTTTTTTTCTAGTGCATTGGTTGTAATTTTGAAAAAAAATTTAGATCACGATGATTCTCGATTATTGGAAATTTTATTATTTCGCCGTTATTATTTTTTTTTATAAATGTTTTTTTTAGATTTCCAAGGAGATTAGCGATTATCGGAAAATTGACTCGAGGCCCGAAATTTGCAATTTTCGCCATATTGATTTCGCCAATTAGTATAGTGTTCGAAACCGTCGAGGTACTTCCGGTAAAACGATCATCGATGTATTGTTTTTTTTATTCACTCGTTATATTTTTTTTATGTTACGAAATGTTTTTTTTTTCGACGCGAGTAAGATTTTTGGCACTCAGGTGCCCTCGGATTCGCGTCTCGGTCCGTAATCGGACGAGTTTCTCGAATCCCACGGTTCGCTCCGAAAGTAAAGTTAACGCGCACGACCGTGGCCGATTTTTTTTATCTTAATTTTCCTCGTCTCCTTTTTTTAAATCACGGTATTCCTTCGCTCGTTCGTTCCTCGTCGGTGTTCTCCTTTTCCTTTTAACAAAGTTCATCGCGCGGACTTGTCCGATAATCATCGAGAATGACTATACGAAAAATTATCGCTTCCTTACTCCCATTAATAACTCGCGACCCCGTGACGATTTAATAACTCTCGACCAGCGTGGATTCGGTTTGTCCTGATTAATTTTTTTAATTGCCAGAACCGCGCCACGGCTCCAATAAATTTGAGAAAAAAAAAAAAAAAAAAATTGTTTAAAGCCTCGCCGGCTCTAACGACAGTATGCGAGAGCGAGAGTTCAGCTCGTCTTTACTGGGTCATTGGAACGCCTTGTTTCTTTTTTTCGGCCTCTTTCTTTTTTCTTTTTTTTTTATCATGTCCTTATTCTACGGTATTATTTTTCCTCCGTTCGACTAGTAGAATTGCTGGCTACGGTACCGAGTCCCCCGTGTCCGAGAGAGCCGTTCCTCGCCGAGTGAAAGACCATTTTTGTCCGTCTATATAACAGGATAGCACGTACGAGACGTATAACCGAACTCGCCGCGCGGCGAGTTTCGGAAAATTTCACCTCGCAAAGGTATACGATTACGTATGGGATGAAAAAAAAAAAAAAAAAAAAAAAAAAAAAAAAAAAAAAAAAAAAAAAGATACGCATTGCCCAACGAAAGGGAGATCGGCCGATCGAATGGTGCTTCCGGCTATTCGGCTTCGTCGTCAGGTGTCCGGCGAGAGCGATGTCTGTACGTCGCTCGTTCGATCAATGGGCCTTTATCCTCGTCGTACCAATTCACCTTTTTTCCTTCGTCCTCTTTCGCCAGCCTCTCGAGACACCGCGGTCGTTCGCCCACGCTCGCGTGTTCCCTCCTCACACTCACCGACGCGTATTAAAACCCGATTCGATAAAGGACCCACCGAAATTACCGATTGCGTATACCATATATATATATATATATATATATATATATATATAATAAAAGTGTAGATATATATGTAAGAAATCGTGGGGTTATTGCACGAGGAAAGTGAGAGGACCAAAAACACGAAAGAAAATAAAAACGTACGTAATAGCGAGAACTTGTTCTCGAGAGCTCGGCGAAAAGATCGATGACGATTATCGAACAGCTTTTTTTTCCTTCTACCGATCTCTTCGCCATTGACGTTACTCTTGTAAAATTTTCTGGCGATAATTTTTCTCGTTCCAATGTACCGATCGAAAATCGTTTTTTAACATTTGTCGATTATTAATTATAATAATGTGATACATTATTTATCAATCAAGGCTCGATTTAATTGTGATGATGAAGACATCTGAATAAAACTGAATATCATCGTCATACCATACGCCTTGGTTTTGCATTGCACAAAGTTCAATCAAGAAAATAAAATTCCGCGAGTTAACAGTTTTTTTTTTTTTTTTTCCGGAGCGGAGCTTTAAAAGACACTTGCCAAAGATGAAATTTCGCGTTGTCGAGTTACAACGCCTCGGTTTTGCATCGCGGAAAGTTCACTCCATAAAATAAAAATCCGCGAGTTAACAATTTGTTTTCTTCCTAAAGCGGCACTCTAAAAAATTGTTTATGATGAAATTTCGTGTCGCACAAATATCATCATCATCTTCAATAATTTCAAAGTACTCGAAGAAAGTCCAAGCCCATTATTGCTCCAAAAGCTTTTGCTCCCTTGTCTCTTCGACCGCGATCGTTCAATCGACCGGAAGTACTCGAGAAGACATCCCCAAAATAAATTAAAAAAAATTCTACGTCCTTACCATTTTGGCTATTTCCAAGACACTATACCAAGTTTCGGAGTGCAACTCGATGTGAATAAAATTCGTCCGAATCACCGATTACAGAAACTTCCTCCAAACTGTCCAAGACGCTCGTAGGAAGAGAATCGCTCTTCGCGAAAAAAAAAAAAATATATGTATAACTAGACGAACAAAAAAAAAAAAAAAACGATGGAAAGTTGGTAAAAAAAAAAAGTAATCAGGATCGAACAGTTTTATCGGCTCATGATAGCGAGGAGCTTCTCGTCGCGCGCGGTGTTTGTCTATCACTGACAGCTGTTCAGGAAATACTGAAACTATCATTCTTGAAAATTTAGTACATGCCGGGAGAGCGGAGCAGTGGTCGGGGTACGTCGCTGGCCCATCGAGGCGGGAGTCAGCCCCGGCAATGTTATAGACAACAATTAAAGCGCCTTTCATTTTAACTATAGTAGCGACACCGTTATGTGTCCCCCGTACGAGCGGGCTCACATATCCAATCCCGACGAAGGTAAATGGGAACGCGAGAGTGAAACGCCAATCCTGGGAGCGCGAATGCCCGCCGTTCGAGAGAGCTGGGCCTTCTCCGTCGTCGCGCCACAGCGTTCTCCACGCGTGTGCGTGCGTTCGTGTGCGCGAGCTCTCGGCTAGAATTCACCACGAGGCAACGAAGGGGGCCCCGGGGCCCACCGAGAGACACCGAGTAAGTAAGGTAACAGGGAGACCGGCTTGTAGGCCGCGGACCTCGTCCCGGAGCACGGCGAGAGACCGGCGAACGCACGGTTCACGCACGCGCACGCGCACTTGCCGCTTGCTCCAAAAATCGACGATTCTCCGCTCGTCGATTCGCAGAGCCATTTTTTGTTGTTTTCCGTTGTTTCAAGAATTTCATTATAATTATGTATGTGAGTTGTGATTATTAACGTTTTTATGATGATCTTTTTTATTTTTATTTGCCGAACCGTGGTAAAGAGCTATATGAAAGAAAATTAAATCGACGATTCTCCTTTATTTCTGGACTCGAGGGAACATTTTTTTTTAACCAGAAGATTTTGGTAATGATCCGATAGAAGTTTTTTTTTTTTTATAATTCACTAAATTGCGGAAGATAGTGAGTTTGAAAAAATTTATGATATGATTGCAGAAATTGATGATTCTCGTCCGATTTTGGCCGTGTTGGACCCCTATAATCGCTAATAATCAACATGGAGGATAAGCATGCGAACAATAACGATATATAATGCTAATATTTTTTAATTTAAAAAAGGTAAAAAGAAATGCTGCTTCAAGGATTAATCGTATGTTGCGGCAAGGGGTACAAAAATGTTTAATCCAGACGTTGACGCATATGTATATATTTTTTTCGTAAGAAATCGCTCAAATATAATATTATCGTTTAACATATTCCTGCACGTTATTATAATATGCGATACGATCGTATCTTACGCGCGTATAACGGAGGAAAAAAATGATTGAGTTATTTTTGGTTTTTTTTTTTTCTCGTTTGTTTGTTCTTTACGTGGTATATTATCGAGAAAGAGTGTTTTATCGTGGTCGAGGGAGCTTCAGTGAGTTGAGTGTTGCTTTGTTTTTTGTTTCTCTTTTTGTTTTATAACTTGCATTAAAGTCAGTGCATTTTCTTCCGTCTGATACAACATCTCTCGCTCTTATTATTATACGGTATTCAATTACCTGTAATTCTTCCTCTTTAGTCTATCAATCGTGAAGTTACATATCGATATATAGAGAAGTATGTTTATTAAATAAGTTGAAATACTGGATTAAGATCGATCGAGTTACCTTAGTCGGGTCGGAGATTTTTATTTCCTTCTTTATTTTTCCGACGTTTGTTCATAATTCGTGTATCGACATCGTATAAATTACTGGCGCAATGACATTGGGTTTTAACAATATCTGTAGTCGTTATACATTAGTTAAGATGGAATTTTTAGTACCCCTCCTTTCAAACCCTTCGTGGTTTTTTCTATTTTTTTTTTTTTTTTTTTTTTATTTTCTCATTTGTAATTATATTATTTTTCGAGTAGAAAATATCAGATGCGATCCGTAGAGCAACACACAGCATCGGAGCACCATTGATCCGTGAATCGTCGAGTGGAAAAAAAAAAAATCGGCAAATCGTCGCGCGATCGTCGAATCGGCGGATTCTCGAAATCAGCTCGGAGATCGCCGCACAGCGAGCCGATCGCTGATTTCCGATTGTCGTTTAACAATCCCTCGGTATCGTGGCATTATCGCGAACAATTTGGCACTTCCGCGCAGACTCGTAAATCCGTTACAACATTTCTACGTTCGCGCCAACTCCCTCGAAGATCTATTTTTTTTTCCCCTGATTTTTTCTTCACTCCCGGCTTCCACGCGTCGTCCATCCGAGGATATTTTTTTTTCCAATTTTCCTCTCCTCGTTCTCGCTGTTGTAACGAGCTCTGCAACGACGATCGTGCCAAGATACTCTGTGTAACTCCGTGACCGTGCATAAGTACAGTTGTAACGTCTTCTCTCACTCCTCTTCTTCTCCCTTAATTTCTTTGCCACTTCTTCGCCGCCGGAGGGACGCGCGTGCTTTCGAACTTCCTACGACGATAATGATCTTCCTCCTCGCTCGGTCTCGCTCCGTCCGGCTCGATTGTCATTCCGTTCCTCGCCGTCCAACATCTTCCCACCTCCATTCTCTTATCTTCTTTTTTCATCCCCCTCGTCACCCTTGGTTGCCGTTTGTATGGGTTGTTTTTCTTTTTTCTTCATTTCTTTTATTTTTATTTTTTTTTTTTGTGTTTTTTTTTATTTTTATTTTTTCGTTTGTTCGTTATTCTCTTCCCACTCGAAGATCGTCCGTTCCCTTGGAGCACAGCACGCTTACATGATTATGCACTTCCCCTTCTCCGCCCACGGATTGTTCTTCTTGTCGGGCGCGTGAATCAGCGGGTCGTTCTTCTCGTTCTCCTCCACGTACTCTCGCATCCTGCAACAAAGGGACATTTACACGTACTACAATGTATTATAATAATAGTCGAGAAAATGTTGGGATAACGCGTGTGACTCCCCTCCCCCCCCCCCCTTTCCCCTCCCTCCTGTCCCAAACAGTATGGTACAGACGTCGCAGATAATATCAGAAAGCTTCAAGATTTCTCTACGCACACAGATACTCAATGTCGCTTTCTTGAATTCCACATCTACGATGATTACACCGTTTCGTCAGGACATTCATTAAGGAGCATCGTCGCTCGTAAAACTCGTGTATCGTAAAAGAATACGTATAAATGTGCCTAATGAATTATCGTTGGCGAGATTTAATTGGCGTTATTAACAGAACAGTGAACTTTACGAGAAAATTAAATAATATCGAAGAAACGCATTTATCCTCGCTTTTGAGAATTTTTTATTCGAATACGCGCCGTTAAGGATTTCGTCCACTTCGAATTCTCTTCCTCAAAGAATTCGTTGGTATCAAAAAAGTTTTTTTTTTTTTTTTTTTTTTTTTTTTTTTTTAAAATAATAATTCGATTGTCGAGTCGACGCTCTCTTGAGGAATTCGTCTATTTCGATCTCCGTGAAAATTGTGTCCTGTCCGTGGAACGAAAATTCTTGCGGTCAGACCGGCGAGAGACCCCGGACAGGAGAGTGAAAGGTGTTCGTACAATCACGAGATACATTTAAGCGTACGATTTCTTTTGGTGATTTTTCACTTTTTTTTTTTTTTTCTAACGATCGAGTCGCGTTTCCTCTTCGGCCATCGTCGATCGCCGCTCGGTTGATCGTCGCGAATTTTTATTCTCCCATTATCAGCTCCGTCGATCGATGGTCTTTGAAAATTTATGTCCCAATTGAAAAAAAAAAAAAAAAAAAAAAAAAAAAAAAAAAAAAACGGTAAAACTTCTCGCAACTTTTAATAATTCCGTTGGCTCGGCGCGACTAACGCACGAGCCTACTTTCCCTGCAGCGAAGCGATAGGAAGTGTAACTCAAGGATCTCCGCAATGGATTAATGAGAACGAAAAATCAGCAACGTCGAAGTACAAGAAAACGACGGAGCGAACAAGTCAGCGACTGTGTCCTGCACACAGATCGCGTGTCCTTATTTCCGTGCTCGGTAGCCGCGAACGAAGCTCTCCCATGCACACGGTAACACTTCGAAATTCAATTCTTTCGAAAACTCCATTCGCGATACGTCGAAACATTTTTTCTTTTTTTTTTTAAGTTCACAAAATCTTTCCCCGAAAAAATATATATCTCGCGATGTTGTAATATCAACTCGCACAACACAACAATACAGTTATATCCGAGAAGAAATCTTTTTGTTCGTGAGATCATAAATATTGCGTTGCAAAAAATTACGCAAAATAAAATCCCCTCGCTCGACGAGGATTTTTCCAAAGCTATCGAAAATTTTCCTTTTTTTTTTTTTTTTTTTTTTTTTTTTTTTTGTAAACCAACGAAAAATTCCAGACATTCTTTTTTCTCGGTGTGGCCACGGACATGTTGCTCGAATGTAGCTTCGAACTCCATTCGAAGTACAACGAGCGCAAAAAAAAAGAAAAAACTTCCCTCGCTAGTCGCGCCTCGTTTCCGTCTGTGTCAAAGTGCTCAACTGTGTTAGTGTAAATTCTCCTTGAACGCGAATCTGCTCTAGCAGAAACGGTGTTCCCTTTCACCGTCGCCAGTTTCCAGCTGCGTCGGGGCTCCGCGCATACACGGGGAATGCAACTGCACGTATATTGCACTGTAACGGCGGCAACGCGCTCCTTTAATAGGAAATTATCGATACATGTATACACGCGACTCGCAGAAGTTGCGCTGCACTGTAGTGAAGTGTCTATGGCGTATAAAAGAATCTTGCAGCATTAATGCAGCGCGGGCGTCCGAGTGGAAAATCCACACGGACGACGTATCTCATCGGGAGGTATAAAACTATATCGGGAATCGACTTTTTGCTAGAAAGTTGTCGCAACATTATATTCCCCGGCAAAATGTCAAGCAGCGTTTTGCAGGTTGAAAATTCTTTGCA
This sequence comes from Listrodromus nycthemerus, assembly GCA_963978505.1. Classification (NCBI taxonomy): domain Eukaryota; kingdom Metazoa; phylum Arthropoda; class Insecta; order Hymenoptera; family Ichneumonidae; genus Listrodromus; species Listrodromus nycthemerus. Next base: position 10,773,158 of record OZ021686.1, on the reverse strand, counting down.
CGACGTTCGTTGCTCTTTTATATTTTCTTTTTTTCACTTCAAAATTGTAACTTTGTCTCATTCGTTTAATCGTAAAAATGATCGGTCCAAAGTTGCGATTGAGAAGAATTTTGTTTCTTTGGAGACGAATTATTTGAGTGAATTCTGACTGGAATGGGCACAGTTGGAGTATCACGATTATCAGAAAATTATTTTGAATTATTTGATTGAAACATATTTTCTTAACTTTTAAAAAAATATTGTACATTCACCCCATACGTTAGACCGTGAAAGTGATTGGAGCAAAATTGGAATTGGAAGACTTTTTTTTAAAATCAGATTCTTATGATTTATTTTATTAATCACGGGCAGGCCCCGATCACAGCCTTGCAATTAAAGGCTTTTTCGGTGACAAATTTCAAACGGAATTAACCAAAAAAAAGTCGATGAAACGCATTTGCTTGATTGTAAACTGATCGGAGCGAAATTCGTATTGAAAGTTTTTATAATTCTCCACGTATTGTTCATTTTTTTTGCTAACGGAAAGCGATTTTTTATTATTTAATTTCATCGTAACATTTTGAAAAAATTATTCGCTCTGATTTTAAACGCGATCGGAGCAACGGTGGGATGAAAGGACTCGCTCGCCGATGGAAGTGCAATGAATTATTTCCTGACTGGTTGCATCCAGGCCAACTTGGAGCGGTCGGAGCCGTTCTTCGGGCCGGCCGTCACGATCTGTGCCGAGCGGGCCGCGCGGTAAGAACAATCGGCAATTATCGCGGTCTACGTTGACAACGGAGAACGGGAGTCATTGATACTTTCGTTATGCATCGCGAGGCCAATGGCGCAAAGCCGTCCGCCGCGAGTGCGCGGCGAAAAATAAATAACGATAATAATAACGAAACAAGATATGGAAATTTAAATGCCCGACGCACGGTCCCGTTAGGAAGGTCTCGATTTTTCCGTATCCCTCGGACGTACGATTCGAAAACTCAGTGAGACTCTCCCGATGACACAATAAATTTATTGAGTAAGCGGATAACGATATGGAGATGTTATACGATGAATAACAGTTTCGTACATCGCGCCTTATCCGCTCCTCTACGCATCAAAAATATTAAATTTCTAGCTCCATAAAGTTGCCGGTCGAATGTGCGCTACAGTTAGCCGCGATTCATTGGCGGCCAAACATTTCTCTGTCTCATTGACGGGGAATGACTCATTATATTATATTTTTCGATTTTAATCAAGCGAAAAATATAATCGCTATTGTATTTATTTCGAACATTTTCCTCCGATCGACAACTCGCAAATTTAATCCACTTTTCGCTTACACGATAAAGATTCAATCGTATTGATCCGCCTCGAGGAGTGTACAGAGTCCCAAAAATATATAGATATTCTTTTATTTTATTTTTTTCTTTAATTCTTATAATGACAAAACAAAAACTGTAAATCTGTCTTATTCGCGAGATTGTAACGCACCGAAGGAGACACAAACCGAACAAGAAACAATTATATAAAGTTGATATATATACATATATATATATATATATATATATAGTAAACGCTAAGTTTCAAATGTCTGCTTCCGATCGACGACTCGTAGATCTCTCCAAATTGTTGCTCATACGACAAAGGCTGAATCGAATCGTTCCGCTTCGGTGTGTATATAGAATTGTGAAAACGGACGAACGAACCTACAATGTGTACCTCAGAAACAATTAACGTCTGTGCGAAATTATATTTTTAATTGATTACAAAAAAATTAAGAAATATTGCTATGAACATTAGAATTTTTGTCGAAAACAGCTTCAAAAACAAAAAAATTTCTCCCACTCTCTTAAATTATAGATTTCGATCTCATATTGATCTTCACAGTAAACCTCTCAGAGATGCCGCGTGGAACGGTAACCAAATATATGTCCTGTGCCCTTAAAGGGTGGAAATAATTTTTTTGTAACTACACACTATCAGACATCTTTAGTTTCCTATTCATGAGCTCCAAAACACAATTAGTAAGTAGGGATTGTGTGTTGTGAAAACGTCGAATGCGACGCCTCTTAGAATTTTTTTGCTGGAACCGCCCTTAGGAAAATTCAATTTGATCGAAACCTGTACTTTAAAAAAGTATGAAGGAAATTGAAAAAAAAAAAAAAAATGTATATTGTATTATTAAAAAATCTTTAATATCAGGGTATTTCATGAAAAATATTGAATAAAGAGCAAAAAAGCGGAAGGGAGATATCAGGTTGTCAAACATCTCCATTCCGCTTTTTTGCTTTTTATTCAATGCGTTGCACTGCATGCATCGACTTAAATGCATTGAAAAAGCGGGAGGGAGATATTTGAAAACCTAATATAATCAATTGGCAAGTCTCGAAAATTTCTCACTGATCGACAACTCGTGAAACTCTCCGTCTTATCGCTTATACGACAAGGACTCGATCGAATTGTTCCGCCTCGGTGTGTATTTAGAATTGCGTGGATGGACGGACGGACACACGAGAGGGACTCGTCAAGGAGATCTGCTTATTCCGAGCACATATGTATGCGAATAACTTGCACGTGATCAATTTTATTCGAGAACGCAATTGCCTCTCGCTGTGTCGAGTAAGATATGTAAAAGATTGGATCATTCTCAACCTTGACTGTGTCGACCGAACTCCAGGGGGAGAAGCGAGAACACGACCAACGCCCGTTTTCCATCGTCTTCCCGTGACGCGGGGATGTTCCAAACGAATCCAGTAAAGTGGATAAATTAATATTATAAAAATGAAACGATGAAATCAATCGGAGTTTATTCGATGTACCGGTAATTGATAAGAGCGTCACGACGAGGCACAAAGTTTCGCTCCGTCGAGAATATACGTTTAATTTATATATTGGAAAGTCCGTTCCGACCCACGAATCGGACGTATTTTATACACCCATTTAAATTTTTATTTTTTTAATATGACGCTATTTAATACTAAATATATGATGTTTAGACTACCACTACTTTTACATTACGAGTGCGTATACAGAGAAACGGGTGTATAATAAACTGAAGTGAAAGACCTTTACGCGTGCGAATGGAAAAGTAATACTTTCATCTCAATGGCGAACTTCTATATTAATTTTTTTATTATTATAATTTTTTATATTCTAGCAATTACATTTGGTATACAATTTTTTTAATGCTGGACTAGTCACTACTGATGTTTTCCCTACTGTTACCGATTTAAAGTAGCACAGATTCAAAAAGAGTATGAAAAACCTCGAGATGTGCGAACAAAAAAATAATACTTTATTACAATCGCTAATTTTTTGTTTTCATTTTAAAAATGATATTTAAAACGAGATTCTTTTTATACTACACTATTTCCTACCGATGTTTATAACTACCACTGCGCATAAAGTATGAATGCGTATACAGAGAAGACGGTCATAGGAAACAGAGGCGAAAAACCCCAAGGTTTGCAGCCGAACAAAAATTGTACATTTATCGCATTGCGAATTATTTGATTATTAAATTTTTTGTAAAAAAAAAAAATATGCTTAGAATAAGATTTTTTTTGGCCACCGCACGATTTATTATTGATATTTATAGACTGCGACTGATACAGTACGAATGTTTATACAGAAAAGGCGATTGAGAAAATAATACATTTATCATAATAGTTGATGGAATTTTTATTTAACGCGGTAACGGGATGTATAATAAAAAAAGTGAGGAAGCGAGTTTGCTTGCCGATAGCGTGCGAGACGCTCTATCGATTAGCTGCTCTCAGACTCCCCTCGCTTTTTTCCCCCTCGACTTACTTTGACGAATTAATTATTCTCAATTATCCTGCGTCGCGTGTCAGTTTCACAAATAAAAAAAATAAAACAGGCAAGTTAAAGGATCAGCGTAAAAAAAAATACATTAATGCGTGTGAAGTATAAAATACAAACGCGCGCTCGCTCTAACGAAGCCGCGATGCGGTGAAGCGGTAAATAAAGAAGCAGGTCGTCGAGTGGCCGAGGACGTTGAACTGGAACTACGATGGATCGAATTCTATTAAATTTATTCGATTTCAACATTTTTCAGAATTCGAATCTCCAAGACTAGCACGTCAATACTGGAGATAAAAAGGAAAGCTCAAGTTACTGATTAACTTTCACGGGGACATTTTTTTTTTCTTCGTGAAAGGAAACGGCTGTTTGGGAAGAGATTTTTTTTTTTTTTTGGATTCGTCGACTAATTTTTAGCTAATTCACATCTTCCAAAATAAAACACACACACAGATAGTTGGCAAATGGTTTTTTTTTTTTTTTTTTTTTTGCGAACTTACGCGGTTATACTTTTGGAAAGTGGCCACCGTTCCATTGTGGCTTGATACTTCATGTTCTCGATCTGCTTCTTCAGTGCGTCCTTATCCATGGCGGCGAGTACACTGGGATCCATGGTAACAACCGCACCCCCCTGACGCAAGTGAAAACCACGTAGCGCTTGCGCCTACATCGAGAAAATCAATATTACCAGGTTTCCTCACGTTATACACACACGTAGACCTAATGTGTCCTATAAATGTAACTCTACGATGTAGATACATGTTACATGGGCAATTTTTTATTTATTAATTTTTTTTGGAACGAAAGATGACCGCAGCATCGCTGTGCGGGTTTGACCCGTCGAATCTGACGATTGAATCATGCGTTTTATTATTTTAATGAAAATTCATTTTTTTTCCTACTTAGAGAAGACGATATCTAAAAATCATTAACTGTATGTACTATTTTTCAAACACACATTTCGAACTGTGAAAGAATGATCTCGTGTATAGAGTAGCTATTTGTTAGACAAGTAATTTTTTTTATTTATGTTTCCTTTTTTTTGTATGAAAGACGACCACTGCTTTGGTGTGCGGATTTAATCCATCTGAAGATTGAATTATGTCTCTTTCTATCTTGATGAAATATCATTTATTTTCTCCTGTGCGTAGAAGATGATGTTAGAAAAACTCTTTAAAACATTATATTTTTATACGATTTTTTTCAAAGCACGTATCGAGCTGTCGATGAACATTGGGAGGGTGGTAAAAATCGAAGAATTTTGCAGGAAATTATGGTTTACATTTTGAAAATTGAAAATGAATGAAAAATATGTGATCAGACGGGTGTGTAGATCTATTGATAAATAAAAAGTCATGTCAGCGATTGGGCCGTCCAGCTCTGATTAGAAAAAAACGTTTCGGTATTATTAAAGAAGTTGTCCAGTTGAATCAGCGTTCGAAAAAAAAACGCGACTCGAAACGACGTCGAAGAAACTTGGGTTATTCGATACTGTGTAAATTGTATCACAGAAGTCGAGTTTTATATTATCATCAGCTCCGATAACTCATTCGTCATCGCACCGAAAAACGAAAATGCATTTAGCTTTTTATTCCTTTTTTTGTAAGTAACTAAAGAATTTCATTAAAATTTATTTTGCAAACGAACGATAAAGGAGGACTACACCCCCAGTCATCTATTCCATCTTCCCGTCCTTAAATACACGATGGACCCAAAATCGACGAAAATAGAAAGAACGAACTTGTAATCTGTGAGTATTGGACTGATTACGATAAAACTATTTGTCACTGTCATTCATTTTATCTACACATGGCTGAAAAATTGACCTCTCGAAAATTGGAATGAGGATTGGTTTGGTCCACCGATCCACCGGTTGGTTTCAGGTTGGTGAAGCCGAGAAATAACTCGTCCGTTACTGTCCCGCAAAAACCACGAAAGATATGATTATTCTAATAATAATACAAATTCGGACAATTCACCAGAGAAAGCTAATGAATATCTGGAGGTTTTACTCGAAAAAGACTACATTTTACAAATGAACATTCTCTGAGAATCGCAATTTTCGTCGTCCATTCCACCTCCATCTGTTAATAATCGGGCGCAATTCTGTTTGCCGCCATTATTGTCGGGATTGGGCGTCCATTTTGTCGACCATCGCCGCCATCTGCTCTCGTCAAGCGGCTCCTCGAACATAGAGATCCAATCACCCTCGTCGAACATATCGTGAAAACCGACCCAAGCATCGGCCACTGAAAGGTCTCTCATCATCTTCAGTACAACTTTTTCTTCCGCTTCCGATTTTATAACAGCCAGATGTCCTGAAGAAAAAACGAATCTTGTGTGAGTATTTCTTAAAAACAAAATTAAGCCCCATAAAAACTCGTATATATTTTATTGAAAATCCGGAAGCGAAGTTCTGTCGCGCATTAAAATATTTTCTTGCAGTGTGTTTACCTCCCTCGTGAAAACAGATTCGGCTCGCCTTGCCCCACGGAAGGGCACGGCGATGCACCTTGTGAGCGCCTATTCCGTTTGTCACGATATAGTCTGCCCTTGGTTTATAGTCGTTGCTGTTAAAATCTCGCCGTAAGCCTTCTGTCCCAAGCAAAGGGCCGTTCACGTAGAATGTCTGATGGGAGGCGTTAAAGTTGTAAATCACCCTCGGCTCGACTGTTCGTAGAAGAAGGAAGCATAATGTAAGGTTGTTGGAACACATCGAGTACAGTGGAACCCCGATTAACAGGTATGCTCGACATCGAAAATCCCCAAATAATTGAAATCCCAGTTAATCCGAACCAGACAGTCAAAATATACAAGTCAATAAAGACATAATGATCCAACTATATTTTGATTAATTACAATAACGTTTGGTACAACTTGTACTTAATTGTTAAATTACATAACCAGAATGCAAAACTTTAGATATTTAACACATTAATATTACCTAAGCTAGTTTTTTTTGTGTTAGTGACTTTGGTTCGCTCCTTGGAATTCCTTTGATTTTCGGTGATCACATGTGACATATTTCCGCGGTCGACGCATAAAAAATATCGCTCGGAAGACGATTAATTCGCATCTCGGTTAATTTAGTTAATCGGGGTTCGACTGTGTATTAATTTGTTTATGAATTTCTTTATGACTTTACATGGGGATTTATCTGTTAACTTAATTATTAATTTTTCTCTACTTACTTTGCCTAATGGTGTCATTGACTTTTCGTGAAGCAAGCACGGAGAAAATTGGAGCAGGAGTATCGGTCAAAAAGTCCTGTGCGTGACTGGAAAATTCGCACGTTTCATGCCACAAAATAAGGCACAATAACATAGACTTTAACATATTCGATTTGTATTTCACCGACGTCAAACTGATCACGAGTACGGATCGGGATGATCTAATGACGTGGGAGCTTTCCTCAGTGATTAAATGAGGGGTCGAGGGCAATCCGGGGAAACTCCCGCCTCGCTATCGAATTTTTTCTTCACTGACCAATAATCCGGGTAAACATACTATCATTTTCCGCTATATAGAGTCTTGTATTTTTTTAGTTTGTTTGGAAACAGTGGTTTAAAGATTGTTCTGAATCTAAATTTTTCTAGAATATTTGAAGAATTTTGGTCGGACGAACGGTTAATTAACGCTTTAATTTTGGATACTCTTTAAAACCCTGAAGACAATGTCCACTGGAAATATTAATTAGGCTCGGTAATCTGAGGCGCAGAAATGTAGTAAAGATACCAGCGAAACACTTCTCGCAGTTTTCGAACATAAAGTGTGCTTGTGAGGTGCGTGTCTCGATGGGCATGCTGCTCAGAACGGTCGTCGGGCGTAATGAGTGCAGCACCTCCTGGACTGTGAATATCGATCGAAAGATGATCGATACAATCCGGGAAGATCATAGTAAAAAAAAAATGAAGCGAAAAATGAATGGAAGGCGACATAATGGGAATTAACCATAAAGATCGGTCGATTTTTATGGGAAGGTTATTTATTGTAGAGTCAAGAAGTAAAGTCAAGTATGTGAAATTATTGTTGAATCGGGTCATCAGCATAAAAACACGAATAAAAAGATTGAAAAACAAAATGTAGAAAAATAGAAAAATTCACACAAATATATATTAAGTTGTCAAATATCTCCCTTCCACTTTTTTGCTCTATTCAATGCGTTGCATTGCATGGGTTGCATTGAATAAAGAGCGAAAAAGCGGAAGGGAGACATTTGACAACCTAATATTTGACAATTCAAACAGAATCTATCGTGGAGACGACACTTTCAGCTAAGCAAAAATCTCTCAGTGTAACTAATTATTGATGTTCCTTTGAAAGATGCGATTAGAAAGATGAATGCCATTGCGCCTATTAGTGGCACGTCAATACTGACTAACATTTATTGGTTGCGACCGCGTGTCGAGTGAAGAGATATCTTGAGTTATAGAGAAGTGTCTGTAGCCCAGGCTTGTCTCGATTCTATCGCGATTATAAAATAAAATGATGATAAATAAATGTTTTAACTAGTTTTTATTTTCTTTTACTCTGTACTTCTTTTTCTTACTTGGAATATCGGTATCGTCTATTTTTGGAAGATCATTCGCGGAGAGGTACGGAATAAAGGTTTCGGTCGGAATTGGTCGGCCTGGCCAGAAAATGTGCATATTTAATGCAGCAGAAGAATGCACAAGACTTTAAAATATTCGATTTATTTTTCGTGGATTGAACAGATCACTTGTACAAACCGAAACGATTTAATGACATGTTGAGCTTTTGCTTCTATTTGAACGACGGGTTGAGGGCGAGCCCGGAGAAGTTTCGCTTCGCTATCGGACTTTTTTTTACTGATCAATACGAAACCGCCTACACATAGAGGTGGACAAATACGAAAGAACGCACCAGTGATCGGTGAACAATTGTCTGATTACGATTGAAGCGATTAATAAATAACCTAATATCCCTGTTCTAAGAGAATCCTGCACCATTGCTGTGAGAGGTGAATCCGTCGAGTTTATCGTTAATAAAAAACGTGATCTGGAACGCAGTGGAAGAAATCGCTTTCTCGGTGCTTGATAAATTATAGTATAGCGGTTAACTGTAATACTACCACTGACCCCGGAAGCACGCACGTTATCGCGTCGTAAGAAAAAGAAACGCTTTAGTTGCTTAGTCAGAAATTATAATAATCGACAGCACAAAGCTGACCACGGAAAGCATGACAATTGGAAAACGAACAAAAATTGCATTATTTGTTTATTTCGTTTACGGGTTCTGCTCTTTTACGTATTTTTCAGTAGCAGTCCAATCGTCATAGGAATGTTTATACATTATTAACACTTCCATGAATATAAAAGTAGAAAATAAAAAATGTAATAATACATGCATAAAGTGGCAATAGCTTCTAGAGATATCGTGAGTACAAGCCTAGTGCATAATTATGAAACGAATCTGAACGGTTTACCCTAAATAGTCTATATTTTGCAGACGAAGGATTTAGCAAGATCACAGTTATCGTCGTCCATCCCACCCCCGTCTTTCAATAATTTGGCACAATCTTGCGTGCCTTTAAAGTTGTCAGGATTGATTGCAAGCTTTTTAGACCAGCGTGCCCATCCTGTTTTGCCAAGAGGCTCATCGAACACAGATACCCAATCTCCCTCCTCAAATTGATCGTGAAAACCAACCCATGCGTCGTTCACCGAAAGGTCGGTCATCATTTGCAGCACGATCTTTTCTTCTGATTCCGATCTTATAACGGCCAAATTACCTGAACAAAAAAAACATCCATGAACAAAAAAGATCAGTGCTGTATAATTACAACTTGTTAATGTTACAATAAAAAAAAAATACTTCATACGGAGCCCGATAGCGAAGGATCCAGCGAGGGTATTCTTTTTCCATTTTACTTACCTCCTTCCTCGACACAAATTTGCCTAGCTTTGCTCCACTTGAGCGGGCGGCGGTGAACCTTGTGAGACCCAATTCCATTCGTCAGAAGATAGTCTGCCTTAGGTATGTTGTTAATGCCGTTGACATTGCCACGGGAGTCTAGTTTTCCAAGCAAAGGACCGTTCACGTAGAATATCTGATGTGATGCATTAAAGCTGTATACCACCTTTGAACCAGCTGTTGGTAGAGAAAGAAAGAATAATGTACGCTTGTCGGGAAACATTGGATACTTGCGTATTACACCAGAACTGGTATACGACCGCAAAGTGGATGAATTTTTATACGCATATATATTCATTGATTTATCTATGTATTTATAAACCTACTTACTTATTTATTACTAACTTATTCATTTTTCTGTACTTACATTGCACATCGGTATCATTGATTTTCGATACAGCAATTGCAGGGAGGATCGGAGTGGAGTTTTCGGTAAAAAATTGTGCGTAAACGGAAAATTTATACATTTCGTTCCACAGAAGAATGGACACTATCACAAACTTGAACATATTCGATTTAATTTTCTTCGGTACTGAACTGTTGATGAGTACGGACCGAGATGATCTAACGACGCAGAGAGATGCCCCCACGATTTAAATGATGGATCGACGGGAATCCCGGGGTAAGACCATTTCGTTATCTGACGTGTTATTTTCTGAGCAATACGCAATTGCTGACATATAGTATTATAATATTGTAGTATTATAGTATTAGAGTTTATGGTATTATAGTATTATAGCATTATAGTATTATAGTATTATAGTATTAAAGTGTTATAGCATTATAAGATTATAGTATTATAGTATTCATTTCATACAGTCCATTCGATCGGATCTGGGTGAAAGTAAACTAAAAATTCGTGATTAATGGACTTATCAAAATGGACGACACGAAAAAATACTATTCCTTTGTAATACCCTTTTTTTAAGGTTTCACCCTTCTTTGGCCATCTAGCCGTTGCTCTCCCTCCTAAAACTCTGTCACATTTGTACCAGAGCGTAAAGAAACTACAGAAAACTTGCCGGTCATCCCAACTAAGTCTTCATACTTCGACTACGACCTACCAAACCTGAGATTTTGCGCGCCAATTTGGCGGGCACCCATCCATATACCGACCGCAATCGATTCCGTTATATAAAGATCCCGGTAATTAAACAGATCCAATGACATTTTTCGAAAAAGTGAAAATTTAAGCACGCGCAAATTCTTTGTACTCATAAATTACCGTTAATTTATGAGTACAAAGAATTTTTTCTTATCGCCTGCGTTGGGATTCACGCTGAAGTGCAACTTCTCAATCGGTAACAGAAACTGCAATCAAAAATTATCTAAGACGGTTAATTTTCAAGGCAAAATATGGGAAATGTAAAAAGTATGCGGAGCAATTCTGCAGTTCACTGTTCCCATCATTTTCCTAAGAACGAAATTGCATCGGAGATTTATGCCAATTATCTTAACGTGATGCGAAATTTCGCTGCTGCTATCAAAAACTGTACTGCATGCTATTTTAAGACCATAGTCTGTAGGCGAAGCAGCGATTTTGTTACCAGCTGTTCCGCTTCACTTTGAAGCCATATGAAACAACGTTTTTGTATATCCGGTAAAAATAACAGTTACATCGGAAGCGGATATTATCTCGACTCTCGATGAGAGCTTTCACTCGATCGTCAAAGCCACAATCCGCGAGAGAAGTTAATTACAGTTTTTATTATCAACCGCGGCATTGCACATGCCTTTAAGATCCGAAGAAAAATGTTACCGGAGATTTGCACGACATCTGCTTCAGATAAGATTTTTTATCGGACGGTAAATACCAGCGGCGATGAAGTAAGCTCGTTACTGTTTTTCATTACCGACCGTGGTGTTTTACGCGTCCTCGAAGAAGAACAAGATTATCGTCGGTTTGGCAAGCCACGAAATCGGATAATATAAGTCACATTCCGTTAAGTCCAAAAATAAATTTACATTATCAACCAAGAGCTCGATAAGATTAAATCCAGCACTAGCGAAACCAATCGATCAAAGTTCGATCTTTCGTAGACACTTGTGAGACTCCTCGTTATTCTGTACTAGTTATATCTACGGATCAGTTTTATTATTTATCAGTTTCTTATAAGGTATACTCGATATACTCACTGATACCGGTTAATGATTCCGCCGACTTGATCGTAATGTCAGCTTGATCCGTGTAGATTCACCGGTGGGAGTCTCCGCAACGATAGTTTGGTTACTATTATTAGGGTTAGGTTTTTCTTCTTATCACTCGGCGGTCGTAATTCGATGGTAGTATTGTTGTCGAGGGAATAAAACTAAAGAATCGACGCACAGATGATATCGTCCCCGGGTGGTGAACTCACCTTCTTGCACGTCCGAGGAATTCTGAGGCGACGTGACTCTTAGTGGTCTTCGCGATTCGTTTATAGAAGCCCGGCGAAGCTCGCTAATCCGATTAAACGTCAGGTCGCCTATTATATATACGAGGAATATATACTAGAAATGAGAGACGGGCATGCATTTTGCAAAGCCCCCGCCCCAAGTCCCTCGACGAGGCTCGAACAAAATATAGACGCGTGTCCATAACAGTTTACAAATTATAGAAGCGAGATACCCGATACAATGGGACATTATATGTACAATCGTATTAAATGGCCGCTTGATAAAAGGTCCATTGTCTGTAATTTTCCTTTCACCGTCAGTGAACACGCGAACGAGGCACATAAGTCGTAATTTAAGGATTACCTCTATATGCGGTGCGTACGAAACAGCCCAGGGTTCTGGATAAAGATAATCCATTTATGCGTTGCGCTGTTCTCGAACACAGCCAAGCATTGATAGACAGTCGCTTGGATATAATGTCGTTCGCTGTACAAACTTAAAGTGAGATTTTCAAACGGAAAGTGACGCGGCGGAGAATATTTTCTAAATTTTCTTCGGTATCTCAGAGAAACCGGAAATACGTCACTTTCCATTTTAATAACACTGTTTTTTTTTACCGGAAGTTACATAGCTGATATACGTTGCTTCCGGTTTGAAAATCCTATTTAACTATCACAAGGGACGTCATACCTGATGTACGTCACTTTCGGTTTGGAAATTCGAGTTTTCGGCTAGAAGTAGAGATAGCCAAAAAAACATCACTTCCGGCCACTGAAAATGTTGAAAATGTCATTTTTCGACCGAAAGTGACCTTTCCGAGAACTGCGACAGACAAACAACTTTGCAAAATATATACAACATTCGTTATCAATAATTGTATTTGAATAAGCAATCGAACTTCCCGAGAGCCGCAAGCTTCGAATGAATTCTCGTCTGCACGATAAGAATATAGTACTCGAGGCTTGTATCACGCGACTGAAACCATAGAGGCGTACTCCGTATGCTCGCACAAAGGAAATACGTCTCGTGATTTTTGGTCCGGCGATAAGCGTTGTCGATGGGTGTTATATGTCTACATTTCTTTATCTTGAATCACATAACAATTACGTATAGGGACTTCCGAGTTCCCTGAGACTGGCGAAGGGGGGGGGGGGGGGGGGACTCCGCCGTTATTATATCGTCGGCTTGTCGTTGCCAGTGAATTGTGAGCAGCAGCAGCAGTAGCATCTCAGCTCGCAGTGAATTGTCAGATGGCGAGTAGTGACACAAGGTTGGATCAGCAGCTATTCGTTGCGCATGTGATACGTACATGCGAAGTACGCGTCATTTATCGCCCTCGTGGTTGATGCATCGAGTCCCGCTCTCCGCGAACCACTCGAGCGCGTGTGTTTACCGTTTCTGATCCCTTTGTTTCGTCGCGTCACGGAAAGACGACGATGATCACCGCAATTCTGCTTTGCCCAGAGGGAACCGCGCTGTAACCCGTTGCCGCACATCTGCGTCGCGTCATTGCAACGAAATTTTAACAAGCCAGAGAACGGCTACGTCGACGCGGGATAGTTTCGTTCTCAGACGTCTTGGCTCTTCCTTATCCGTTGTTACAACAGTGTTCGATGTTAAAATGGCGGACAACGACAACAAGAGCAGTTTCACCGTAGGCGAGGAACCTGTCGATGTCAGGTCGGGAAACGTTCTCCGTGGACACTCGTGGAGCCGCGGACCCGATGACGGCGACGATTGCGAGAGCAATCCGCTTAACCCCGATAGCGGTGAATCCAGGTCAGTTTTTATTTTTTTTTGGCTACAATAAAAACCCGTTTCCCCTTCGATGTATGCATCGTCTATATAGATATACGACGTATAAATGTCAAACTCCATGGATATCAGTGACACATTTTTGTTGAATTTATCTTTGTCGAACAAAAGTTGAAGGTTTTGAATAGTTATTGAGAGGCGATAAGAGACAGTTGCTAAGTATCTTCTATTGTTCTAAAATGCCTCACTTGCTGAAATGTTTTTGCAGATTTTCAACACTCCCGCTTCAGTTGTTGAAAGTACATTGGAAACAATAGCTAAAGTTTGTTTTCATATATTTTCTACATCTGTGCTATAGTCGACATTAGAACAAACATGGTTACCCAGCCTTTTTTTTTTGTATATTGTCAGAGCCACCGCTATAGACATAGTCGATAGATCAGAGACTCTGTTTTTGTATGTTCGCAGCACCACCGCTACAGTCCCAGTCGACCGAAACACCTATTCTGCAACTTCGTACACTGAGGACAAGATGCGGAGGCGGCTGAGATTTTTCTTCATGAACCCCATTGAGAAGTGGCAAGCTAAACGTCGTTTTCCATACAAATTTATCGTCCAAGTGGTCAAAATAATTCTTGTCACTGTACAACTATGCCTGTTCGCGCACAATAATTACATTCATGTCAATTACACTTGGGACAACAGAATCGCTTTTTCTCATCTGTTTCTACGAGGATGGGATGCCACGCAAGAGGTAAGTATATGCCTACGTAGATATACTGTAAAGTTCAAAAATATCTGCAAAGGTTTGTAATTATTATTTTATTGACAGAATAACAGAAAACATGTACAGACAAATTTTAAAGAAAGAAAAATCAAATGAACCAATGTGGACCGCATCAACTTAACAAAGGCCTCTTCAGAATTCCTACTCATGTCTTAAAACTACTCTGTTCATCTGTATCTTAAGGTTGCACCGCTTCACACTTATCGCATAAGGGCCAGATTTTAAAAGTTTTTTATACAAACTTTTATCTTATATCTATTTTCATTAGAACAGATGTTTTTATCATTAAAAAACATTTATTTCTGTAGATTTGCAAAAATATCACTGTGTGCCAATTTTCAAAAAATACATATTTGAATATTACACGCGTAAAACGATACTCAAGTCGAATTCAACGTATCATACTGATTTTCGAGACTGGCAGAATATGAACGCGTTGAGTCGTTCGCTGGGTTCATTTTGCTTAGACTTGCGAAAAAGTTGTGATATAGATAACTATTTGAGGTGTGTCGGGTTAGTGAGATTGCGCAGGCAGCATCATGCGATCTCCACATGCGCGATGATCGCGTCATCCGCTAGATAGCTACATTTTATCGCTTACGCCTGTATGATATTCGTTACTGATTTAATGACTATTTTTTCTCTCTCTCCAAGGTACCCGCCTATCCGCCAGCAACGGGACCTCTGGCACTCTACAAACAGAATGAATTTTTCGAGACCATAGATCACGCGCTCACCGGCTACTACAATCTCAGCAACGCGATTGGCTCGTATTCGTACACGGCCGAGGACAATTCCGTCGGTCCCGTCGTGCTCTGTCGCTCACAGTACAAAAGAGTTCGTATTTACGGCTACAACGAGAGTTACGTCTTTAACAACGAGATCGAAGAAAAGTGTATGAACATAAGTCACCGTTTCAACGAGAAATTCGATTCGCGGAAGCTCTTTATGGACAGCGAGAACGAGCTAAATTTCTCGGCTATGATCAGGGCTCACTTGAAGTTCGCACTAAAGACAGTGAATCTGAAAGCCGCCGGTCCAATAACACCGCCTGACTGCTACAAATTTAACATAAGAATAATATTCGACAACAGCGATTTCGACGGTCAAATGCTGCTCTCGCTCGACGCCGATGCCAAGAGGCTCGAGTGCAAAGGCAACACGCAGTACATAACGGACAATCAGCTCGATTCAGCTCTCAGAACACTCCTGAATCTGTTCGTTATCTTCATATGCGCACTGTCGCTGGCTCTCTGTTCGCGCGCCATCTATCGGGCGCAACTGCTGAAATTCGACACTATGCATTTTTTCAAGAAAACATACGGCACGCCTCTGAGTCTCGAGGGTAGACTGGAGTTTTTGAACCTCTGGTACATAATGATTATAATCAACGATCTTCTGATAATAATCGGTTCGGCGATAAAGGAGCAGATCGAGCGAAAGTACTTCGGCAGTGATCATTGGAACATCTGCAGCATATTCCTTGGAACGGGCAACTTGCTCGTGTGGTTCGGTGTGCTGCGCTATCTCGGCTTCTTCAAGACCTACAACGTCGTTATACTTACGCTCAAGAAAGCCGCGCCGAAAGTCGCCAGATTCCTGATATGCGCTATACTCATTTACGCCGGTTTTACTTTCTGCGGTTGGCTCATACTCGGGCCTTATCACATGAAGTTTCGATCTCTCGCAACCACTTCCGAGTGCCTCTTCGCTCTGATAAACGGTGACGATATGTTCGCAACATTTTCCATAACTTCCTTCAAGTCTCCGATACTCTGGTGGTACTCGCGCATTTATC
This sequence comes from Listrodromus nycthemerus, assembly GCA_963978505.1. Taxonomy (NCBI): domain Eukaryota; kingdom Metazoa; phylum Arthropoda; class Insecta; order Hymenoptera; family Ichneumonidae; genus Listrodromus; species Listrodromus nycthemerus. The sequence continues at coordinate 10,756,710 of OZ021686.1, read as the reverse complement.
TCTACACCTTTATATCTCTCTACATATACGTCGTACTAAGCCTGTTCATATCCGTTATAATGGACGCGTACGACACGATAAAAGTTTACTACCGCGACGGTTTTCCGAAGAACGATTTGCAGTCATTCATAGCGGTTTGCACGGACGAGGCGTCGAGTGGAGTTTTTCGTCAAGAGGCTAGCAGTGCCGATCTCACAGAGCTTTTTGATAGGCTCTGTTGCTGTCGAAAAAGACCCTACGGATCGTTCACAGACTCGACAAGCACTGTTACCTCAAAATCCGATCAAGCGTGCCCCGGTGCCATCTGCATATAGTAGACTCATTACACCGCGATTAAACTACAGAATATATGGATCTATCACTGTGCCGATATAATAGATTTTTTCGTTAAAAATATTGTCGCGAGATACTCTCGTATGAGCCATTTCAATTCGATGTATTAACTGCCGCTAGACTAATTTTTTTTTTCCGATCACCGAACGTTGGCACGGAATTGGCGATTTTCATGGAAGCAAGCTTTGTAGTCGATAGAACCTGAAAATCGTGAATGAGTCGTGACAATAACTCGGATGTGAAAAAACGATTTTTTCCCAATAGATGCGAACGTGGCCCTTGTAAGACTACCGTTTTCACACCTTACGAATTAAATTGTTTGACGATACTCGTGCGAAAAACTTTGTCACACGAATGTTTATCGCACTGCTATCGTTATGTACCATTCTGCCAATTCAACGCATAACTATAGGCTGATAAACGAAGCGCTGACATTATTAATATATTGTGATTAGCCGCCGACTCTAATTCGATCGTTTATCTCAAATACTTTTTTTATTATTCGTCGTTCGAAGTATTACGAGCAATCGATGATCTACGATCTCGGTGAAGCGTCTAGACGTATTAGAAAAATATATATGCGTGATATCGTCTGTAAAATAGTCTAACGTGGGAGCCTTAACGGAAGGCATCCCTCAATCTCGATACGATCCAAAGTCTGAGGTGCTAAAATCGTGCCTGTGATATAAGAAGAGGACTCGCGCGTGTTCACAAATCGCGACGGCCGAAATTGTACGAGCCGTTGCTGTTACAAATATTGTAATCTACTCATGAAAGCATTTATCTTTCCGTTACATCGAATAGGCAAATTTATACGTGCAGCACATGACGTCGTAATCGTAATCATAAGAGAGCTCGTTTAAAGCTGGCAATCGTAATATCGAGGAGACGTCTGAGAAAACTTTTATCGATTATTTTACGTAGCTATTGAAATTATTTACCGATTATACGTCACTACAGAGTTTATTTATTTCAATACTATTTACATAAAAAATAGAGCGTACAGCTTGTACTAAAAAAAAAATACTTTCGCCGAATTTGTCGTAAACATTTGTAACTCGGTACTGTATTTGTGCATGTAAATATTTTATATTTGTATATACGTGTAGCTACCGTTTCGTCGAAGCGAATTGATCGAATTCGCATGTACCGACGGCAATGAGATTAGCAATGTTCGGCTGCACGAGAAACAAGCGCGTATGAATTACATTGTAATCCGATAAAAGTACTATGTGCCAAAGATGCAACTGTACAGAGAGATAATTGAACCGATCGAATGCACGCAATAAAGGAAAATATGACAGGTGCATCGTTGTCCATTCGATATTTCCCGGTAAAGTCATGAACACGAAGATATCTGCGCAAGACTTGATTTCATTCAAACTCTATAAACGCTCTGATTTGCATCGTGCAAACTTGACTCGAAGCATAAAATTCTAAAAGTCACCAATTATTTTTTTCTTCTTAACTCAACACATTGCTCACATCGCACCGAAATATTATGGAAGTGTCACGAAATTATTTTTCTTTTTCGATGTTAAAAAAATACTAACAGTAAAAAAATATTTGTAAACGATTTTCAAAACGTTTTAGCGAACTTTTAAAGATTGCATTTCGGTGAAATGAGAAATAAACCATTTTGCGGAAATTTTGTCACTATGTTTCAAGAGAATTAAAAGATTAACTATGTTTCTGAAATATTTTGAAAAATGTTTCAATGAAATGTTTTGATAGAATATTTCAAAATATCAGTTTAATACGTTTCACAAATATTCCATAAGAATCGAAAGATTGAAAATATTTTTAAACCGATTTCAGAAAATCGCTCGTTATAATGCTTGACAGAGATTTGCCAAAAATGAATTGTATCTCATGCAGATATCTTCAGTATCGTAAAAAAATCCCGATATCTCCGTACACAAAAATACCTGCATATGGAACGAAAGTTCTATCGCGGATAACGGAGCATGACCGGGCAATTTTCTCGCGAACGAAAATTATCGCGGGAATCGATGCATAGCAAACGATAACGCGAAAGGTGATTCGAACTCTCGTAACCCTTTCCCTCGTACGGCGCATGCGCGCCCGGCACGACTGGAAACCAGCTGGTTTTTCACCATGTCGAGAACGGCTGGGTGGGGGACGACATGAGTAACTATAAGTGCTTCGGTTGTCGCCGTTCCTACGAACTGACAAGTGCCCATTGTGAATGTTTTCTCGGAGCTGTCAAACCGCGCAAAAACACGTAAAATGGAAAGTTCTTTCTCGACGAGGGACGCGTCAACGAGCGAGCACAGTATATCGAGCATCGGATCTGACGTTCCGACGGCGACGCAGAATGAAAATTTTAGCGTTCCCAAACACGCGGAAAACAGTCTACGAGTCATGGACGATTATCTCCACAGACAACAATTGACCGACGTCACGATAATAGCAGGTAGGGAGCTCGTCGCCGAGCAACGCGAGGTCGTTGCACTCAAAAGATTCTTTGTCCAAGTTACCGCGAACGTCCCAGTTTTAACCGCCAATAAACCGCTGTCCGTTTTCGCGAGACAAATGTAAGGCAACGGTAGTAATAACAATGATTTTTCAGGCGGCCAAAGGTTTCCGGCGCACAGATTGGTGCTCTGTGCTGGATCTGAATATTTCGCGGCGATGTTTACGAGCCCACTTCGAGAATCGACTGAGAACCAGATAGAATTGAAGGACGTAAACGCTGATGCACTTCGGCTGCTCATTCGCTACTGCTACACTGGTAAATTACCGGGCCAACGATCGGTCGATCACAGCTCAACATCGGGCGTTTATTGACTGTTGAACTTCCGACTCCAGGTTGCATAGAATTACGGGAGGACAGTGTGGAAATGTTACTGGCTACGGCGTGTCTACTTCATCTGAATCCAGTAATCAAAGCCTGTTGTCAGTTCCTCATAAAGCAGCTGCATCCCAGCAACTGTCTAGGCATCAGAATGTTTGCTGACACACAAGGCTGCTCGCAACTACTCAGTTCCGCTCACGCCTACACCACGAAACACTTTATGGACGTTATAAAGAATCAAGAGTTTCTATTGTTACCTGCCAACGAGGTCGCTAAATTACTCGAGTGTGACGATCTCAATATACCAACCGAGGAAACGATTTTTCACGTGAGGCTTCTCAAAATTATTGTTCATTATTAATCAATAGAAAAGCAATGAACCTGAAGATATTTGCATGAAACCTAATTTCGGCATTTGCAAGGCTTCACCTATGCATGGCCTTAGGCAGACAAAAAAAAACAATTGATCACTCGAAAGAATTTCATTCGCCCAGCTCATTGGGAAAGTGCATGCTTCTAATACATTTAAAGGGATGTTATTCTTCCCATCCATTTAGAAGAATTTGATTCGACCAAAACCCAATCTTTATAAATTGACGAAACTTGTCCCTCGCGCAAATATATTTAAGATTAGCTAAATAACTTTTATTTTTTGTAATCGTCTCCTTGCACAGGCTTTGGTAAATTGGCTGGAGCACGATCCAGAAAACAGATGCAAGGACGCCGGAAGACTATTGGGTCTGGTGAAATTACCACTCCTATCACCGGCCTTTATAGCCGATTATATCGAGGGCAACGAGTTGTTCAAGGATCATCGAGCAGCGCAGGAATTGGTTATCGAGGCTCTAAAATACCATTTGCTCCCGGAACGGCGATTGTTGCTTCAGTCCGGTCGTACGAGACCGAGGAAATCTACGGTCGGACAATTGTTGCTGGTCGGAGGAATGGGCTCGCAAAAATGTGGGTTCAGCCATAATTATATGCGTCGATCAGGGCAATACTGAAATTCCCGTCGATTCGGAAAGAAAACAAACCGTATATGGCTTCCCATTAATTTGATCGATTTGTTTTCCTCATCCTTGCACAGGTGCTGAATGGATAGAGGCATTTTCCTTGAGAGAAAACACATGGATGCGTTTGGGGCGCGCGAGCGGTAACCGCGTTCAATTCGGCGCTGCATTGATCGACAAGAAGCTCGTAGTGGCCGGCGGTAGAAACGGTCTCAAAACGTTGAACACCATGGAATATCTAATCGTCTCGTGCGGAGCTTCGGCTTGCTGGGGCACTTTGCCTCCTATGACGGTAAATCGGAATGGACTGGGTAAGTCGCATGTTCAGGCCTTTACCCAAATTATTCGTACTAACGGTTAACGAGAGACCCTGCAATTTTAGGAATGGCTGCACTCGGCGGCGCGTTATACGCGGTCGGCGGTCACGATGGTTGGAGCTTTCTGAACACAGTCGAACGATGGGATCCGGGAACTCGACAGTGGAGTTACGTGTCGCCCATGTCAATACCGCGCTCGACGGTCGGCGTCGCAGTTCTTAACAACAAGTACGTAAGAATCAGACCCACACCGAACAAAAGCATGTGGTCGAGTCAACTATTGATTCGGGCAAGAACGATCAAAGAAATATTTTAGTTGGTCGTACAGAATACTTCAATGCTCCGCGTTACAGTTGTACCAATAAAATATTTGGTTCAACGTCCCTGCCCGAACCTTTAGTCGATTCAACCTGTTTTTTTCGTTCAATACTTCGAACACATAGATCTATGTTTTTCCTTAACCACCATACACCATTTAATTTAGTCCGCTTAACTTAATCTGACAATACTTTTCATACTTTAAGCACATCCTTTTTTCTCTTCTTTTTAACGCTGTTCTAATACACTAATTAACCTAGATTGTATGCGGTCGGCGGCCGAGACATAAGCTCGTGCCTTTCGACGGTTGAGTGCTACGATCCTCACACGAATAAGTGGACCTCTTGCGCCTCGATGTCAAAGCGACGAGGTGGAGTCGGCGTTGGCGTGCTCGGTGGCTATCTCTATGCCCTCGGTGGACACGACACTCCGACGAGCAACCCGGAAGCCACGAGATTCAATTGTGTCGAGAGGTAAACTTATTGTTTATCTTCGGTCATGTCGAATCAATCGATTCACCGTAACGAAGATGTTATGTGTTCTTTTATAGAGAACATTATTTCATACTGCCGCTCGTTGTAACTCCTTTGCAGGTACGATCCGAAAGCCGACACGTGGACAATGGTTGCACCGATGAGCGTAGCACGAGAGACTGTCGGTGTTTGTACTCTCGGCGATCGACTAATGGCCGTTGGCGGCTATGACGGACATCAGTATCTCACACTCGTAGAAGCGTACGATCCCTATCTCAACGAATGGCAGAAAGTGAATATCCTTTGAACCGACAATGATTGGCGAACATTTTTTCCATTCGAACGGACATAAGTTCGCGTGTAAATCACTTCTCTCGGTCGTTTCAGGTCGCACCGCTCAAAACCGGCAAGGCAGGTCCGTGCGTAGTTGTTGAAAGTCCGATTGGCTGAAACAGAAGAATCAAGGAAGAATTTGAACAGTCGACGACTTTGCTGCGATCTGTCGATCGAAGACAATTCGCTCTCTACGTGGCGGTTTCTTTATAAATTAAATCGCGCGATTGTCCAATCGAGTCAAATCAAAACTGGCCTTTTTTTGCTCCTTGCAGGGGAAGCTCTTTTTTATCAAATAAGCTCTCGCGGAAAAAAGGAGGAACTGGGCTTTACGAGTTCGCTTAAAGACTGATAATTATGTACATTGGCAAGGAATATTTCTGTCGTTTGTATTTCTACTTTAATTATAACTACTATACATCACAATCGTGTTCTGATATTTTCTTTTTATACGAATGTCTTTGCGTTAAGGATTTGATTTTTAATTTTATTCGATTGATAACTGTGCCGTGTCAATGAAAAACAGAAGAAAAAAACAATCATAGAAATAATATTGTATGTCGATGTTGTGCGATTAATAATGTATCATTACATTTGTCAGTGAATCAAACGATTCGAATGCATTTTTTGTACCTCGAATGAAACTCTATTAAATATAGTTTTCAGAGATAAGCCTTTCACACATTTTTTATTTACAACGATCATTCTATACGTAATTTCAATTTTTCCAAGCCAATCGTCAAATCCGTGAAATAGTGTACCTCGATGTTCGAATTACCCGGCGAGAAGGACGAGCGTTTCGCCACTGGACGTTTCACCAGAGTCGGTTCTAGCAGGCCGGAAACGTTCTTGAATTGAAAACAAACATTTCTGACACCGTTACGTCTTCAGCAACACAATATTGACGTTCCTATAGGCATCGTACTGACCGAGGAAACTCTGAGGCCGGTTCTGCAAACTTGTGTCTGACCATGAAAGTTGCCACAGCTTCGGCAACTTTATCAGGCACGTCTTCGTGTACTGCGTGTCCGCACGCCGGCAGTACTTGCATCTGGAACTTCCCTGCAGCAGACAAGTTCGAGGATTACAGAAGAGTGACATTGAATACGAAAACCCACAATGTATCCCAGTACCTTGCATCTGGCCTACGGTCAATTCACGATCTAATCTGTCGACACCGGCGAGAAGCAACATCTTTGGTGCACCGACGTTGAGAAACGCAGCCGAAAGACCTTTGAACCACCCGGACCAATATTGTTCGGTCTTTGCGAGATCTATCCTCCACGTATACTTCTTGTTGCCGGGTGTGGTGGATTTTACAGGTGGTGGCATACTCGCCGTTTCCTCCTCCTGGATAACATCCTCCCGCTGAACCATCGGTTCTTCGTCGTGATCCTCGTCGGGATGTGAGTTGTTTAACAATTCCTCGATTTCGTGGGTCGCAAGCCTGCCGCTGTGGATACTGCAAGAAGAAGCATAAAAAATGTATTCCGGTGAAAATTAACTAAGTAATAACAGAAAATGACTGCATACTTTTTTATTTGACCAGGAACAGAAACTTTTGCTGATGTTACGTTCCGAATTTGGCCGCTACGAACGCTGCAATTCACAACAATGATTATCGTTCAATATGATGGAAAATTGGCATACAACCAGTGGAAGAGGAAGAAGATAATCAGAAGTTGGAGGCGAAATTTTTTTTTCAGTACTACACACCACCACTCTATGGCTTGAGGCACGGTACTGAAAGTCGTAGGCCGGGATCTGAGGAAACTTTGCATAGAGGCGAGAGCGTCCATAGCTGTTCCCTCGACAACGTCGATAACGGTCAGTCCGGCTAGATTTTGGAGCATCGGTGCCACTCTGACGGCCACCGCTCCTCCCATGCTGTGTCCTACCACAACAATCGCTTCGTCTCTTGCCACTGCCTCTATTACAGCTGCCACATCTCTAGAATCAGAATTGTTTTTTTATAAATATGAAACTGATTCAAAGGTAACTAGGAAAAATCTGTGAATCTATGAACACATTGAAATTTTACCCTACAATTTTTTTATGTTTCCGGAAAAAGAATTGTAATTTTTCATTTCTAGTATTGTAAGAAATGTAAGCAAATTGCAATTACGAAGTACCATTAACTTACGCTGCCAAAGTGCCAACTTCAAGATCCTCATCATTACTTGTATGAGAGTCGCCGTGTCCTCTTAAGTCGATAGCCATTACTTTGCAGACAACCATAGACATTATCGATTTCTGAAAATCACATTATTTATAAATAGCCGCCTAATTATTACTCATTTTTCCAAAGATTAATTACCGTGAATTCTGCCCATGTCAGAGCTCCATATCCTCCTCCGTGCAGTAGAACCAGCATCGGCCCTTCAGAGCCCGTGGTGTAGATGTGAAAACTATCATCTCCGAGTTTTACATCCTTGGAATTTTCAAAGTAAGTGACCCACGTGATTGGATCGTAATCTCTTTTTCGTTGATGGGCTCTCATTTTGCATGTTCTGTAGCGTCGCAATATTAAAAAAAAAAAAAAAAATTACGGAATAAAGTATATTAATTTTTAATATGTAAAATTGACTAATAATCATAACCCGTAGACGTACGGAATACCGAAATCAGTCGGTGAAAAATTTGCTTTCATTTCTGTGTAAAAAATTTTGATCGAACAAAACTTGGCTGGTCAGTTAAGTGTCAGAGACTAACCTAGACGATGATACTGGTAAATTCATTCCGGACGGTGGTAGTCGCGATTTCAGGATCGTCTTTTGCAGAGAGGACATTATTGACGATCGTCTCGTCGCGATTGTCGACCTTTCGTGCGTCCTTTATTTTTATCGCGATCAATCGATGCGACTCCCGCGAAAAAAAATTGTCTTATGTTTGGAACTTGGTGTCATAAACAAACTATCGAGTGTTCGGTGTGCTCCAAGTGGTTCGTGTAACGATCAAATGTCAGGAATATATCTCTACGGACGTGCAAGCCTCCTTGGGTGAAACGCGTAAAACGCATCTTCCAAAAGATTATCTAGAGACGACGGATTATCTGCAATCTCGAGCTATTCGCTATAGTCGCTGCCGAACTTACTGCGATGTTGCCTGGCAGAGACTGTAGTCAATCGATCATTTACAACGGAAGTGAAAGTTCGTCAGCGCGTTATCGCATTTTAGTTCGACATTTCCTGATCTAATGCCTTGTTGATATTTCCTCGGCCTCGTAATAATCATTAAAAATAAGAACGTGAGAAGCCAAACAAAACTGACGTAGGGTCGAACAATTATCACGTTGGAAGTCCGAGGAATCTTCATCCTTTCGAGACGTACGACGCAATCATTTTAATTGTCGTAAGAATTGCGAAATTCCGATCGTCGAGAATCGAGAGAAATTTTTTATTAATGGAAATGCGATCGGCGTCGGTAATGAAAAGCTCGAGTCGACAAAAGATGATCGTCGACCAATGGGCGTCGCTCGATCTTCGTCGCGGAACATCTTGCTCAATGAGGACGCGTCTTTTTAGGCTTTTGAAACGGGACGCTGCCGCCGATGCACCTATATCTGATTCGTATCTCTACGCAACTTCCGCTGGCTCGCTGCTGAGCAAAATGGACGCCTTTGTGTCTGTTTTCTTCGTATTCACACTATAAATATCAATTTAGCCTGTGAACAGCCGATCGTGGCTAGGCAATGTTTATTCGTTATCGTCAAGTATGTAAGTGAATTTATAAATTTGCGACGAAGTTTGTAACGTTAACCCGGTAACTGTTGGATTATCGGGTCGAAACCAAGTAGGCCACAGTCACGGATGACAATTGAGTGGGATATCGGTAACGGAGGAGAAAAAGTTTTACGTTGATTGGAACCATTCAGCCACTTTCGTTCGCCGTTACGACTCGCACGAGAATTAAACATCGTTTGACCCTCATGACAATCGCTGCGACGAGAAAATCGTCGAGCCTCCCGCCAAAATTGAACCCGCACCCCTGCATTCCGAGGCATAAATAATCGTCTCGCACTCGAAGTAAGGTAAAAACGATGACACAAAATTCACGTAGAAAGTAAATCGCTGTCAGCTGCTGGCGCATTATTTTTACGAGATTCAACAATATTCGGCGACGCTTCGCTCTCGGATCGATTATTTTTTTTTTTAACAAATATTACCCGATTAAATCGTCAATACAAACTCTGGCTTGTTCTTGCGTGCTTTCGTGCAAATCTGCACGAACGAATCAGAGGCAAGCTGACTGAGTCTGATCGGTAAAAAAAAACAAAAATTAAGTCGACCATTTTGAACAATTTATAATTCGTGCGGTCACAAATTATGTATTGCAGTTGTTGTGTAACCAAAGACGGTCATCGAGAAGGATAAGCTATACTTTTTTTTCATTTACCGACGCATCGTGGATTTGTTCTCAGAGTCGCAAGTGAATGTAACTCCCAGCTCTCCGTTCATTTATAATGCATTTTCATTTTTCTTTGCAGGTTTGAGGAAACAAGAATTGGCACGGCTGAACGGAAACCCTAGAGCTTCCTAAAAAAATTTCATCTGTAAATTTGAATCGAGCGACACGAATAATCGCTGACTGTCAGGTAAGGTAACCAAATGTGCAGCAGACGGTTAGTTATCTCGAACTGTCCCTCGATATTGGGCAGATAGTTTCGATGGATAGTTTCAGAATTTAGTAATAGAAGGTAAAACATTGTCCAACCGAATGCAATTTCTTACAATAATGTTGATTTTTTCAAACATTCTAATTTCAACTTTCACACATAATGGGACGCTTGATTACACAATGTAAATATTGGAAAGGTGATTCATTAAATGCAGCTCAACGCTTTAAAAAGTTCAGAAAAAGGATTATGAAAACAAGAGAACAATAAAAACATTCTAAAGGTGTTTCCATTAAAATCTCGATTTTTTTTTTTTGACTTTGTCTATGAGAAAGCGAAATAATGATAATAATCGGGTTAGTAAACGTAACCGACATTCGAGTTTAAATTTTCCCCTTGACTTATAGGCCTCAAACTAGCCGACAAGATTATCTGTTAAAATCTCAATATCACTTTTTTTTTTAAACACTTTCTTCGAAGTTACAATAATAAAAGAAACTTTGCTTCTATCCGCAGGTGAAAGGTTCTGCATAGAAAAAACACCATGGATCGTTTATTGCAGGATCCAAGAGCATCGTCGAAATTTGGCTGAGAAAAATCGTGGCATAATGGGAACCTGAAAAAGACGATTTGTCGAATTGACAGACGAAATCGACAATAGTGAATAGTGAAAAACGCGTGGGTGGACAATATAAGCAACGAATCGAGAGTGTGCGCCGTTGAAGATCGTGAGATCTTCTCACAGCCCGATCCGAAAAGTCTGGAATTAAAGAGCGCGTGAGATTGGCAACGAAAATGAATACTCACCGCGGTGACCATGGAAAATTAGGTATTACGGATTCGATCGCTCTGACGAAAGATCACCGCGTATTGTGAGCCGAACTACTCGGAAAAAAAATAACGGTGCATCAAGGCTGAAATATCGATTAAAGAAAAAATTCCCGCCTGGGCTGTAATGCCAGAACAAATAAAGTTCAAAATGAACGGGGTAATACCGAGTGTACCGATAACTACCCTCGCGGGTATCGCGAGTCTGACGGATTTGTTACCGGAGATGCCCCTCCCGACGCCGCTTCCTCAAACGCTTACGAACAAGTCGTTGCTCTTTCATCCGCGCGTAGCGGAGGAGGCGCAAATTTTGTTGAGCGTGAGGGACGACAATTTGGTTCCCCAGCTGATAACGTCGCTCTCCCAGACATCGTCGGACCACATTGAGCTTAAGGATCATTACGCCAACAGCGAACAACCCTTGGACACCGAGCAGAACACCCCGGAGCTGTTGAAAGCAATATTGCAGATAAGTCCGGACGTATTCAAGGGATCCCAGTACAGTTCCCCGAGGAATTGGTCCCAGGGAACGCCGCTGATGCACGCAAATCAGTCGCCAGCGAACTACGGACGTTTCTCACCGTCCTACTCGAGTTCGTCTGGCTCGAGGCAAACGCCGCAGGGTAGTCCGGCGCATCCGGCCGCGGCGAGAACCGTTCTGCCACCTCCACAGAGCGGAATTTCTCACGCGCAGCATCCGCGCATGCCGATTGCGCCTCAGAATCACGCCGATCTCTCACAGATGTCTCCGTTCGCTGTGCCTTCGCCGTCGCCACGGGCGACCGTTATAACCGAGCAGACGAGAACCTCGACGACGCCCCAGCACATGCAGGATGACGTTAACTGCATGAATCAAACGTTAACGAACATCAATCCACAGCCGAACATATATTCGCCGGCGCACATGGGTTCGCCCAGCACACCTGTGATGTCGGTCGGTAACGTCACGCCCCAGCATCACAATCTCGGTCAATTGACGCCTCAGCATTCGATGCACATAACGTCGCCTATGCACAGCGGAATGCAGCAGCAACAAGCGATGCTCCAGCAGCCTCCGCCGCAGACGCTTCAAGCGCATACTATGCCACAGCAGGTGTCGCATCATCAGCTTCAGCATCAGCCGCAGCATCAGCTTCACCATCAGCCGCAGCAACTGGCGCAGCACTTGCCGCAGCATCTGCCACAGCATCTGCCGCATCATTTGCCGCAGCATCCGTCGCAGCAGCAAATGAACATCAATCAAATACAGCCGCACATATACGATCCTCTCGTGAACACGCAGCTGCACAATCCTTTCTCGAACGACAGGCCAATCGACATTGGCAAAGCGGTGCAGGACAATCAGCAATTCCTGCTTGATTCCGTGACGGGTCTATCGGAAATCGATTTGCCGATGGAGAATCTCGACCCGAAGCAGCCGTCGATGGACGATGTTGCAGGGAGTTTCGCGGGGCCCGATTCGTCACAGCTACCGCCGAACTATACGCTCACGAAGGACATGCTTAACTCGTTGGACTCGGCTCTGGCGGCCGAGCCGGTGCAGCAGCAGCAGCAGCAGCAGCAGCATCAGCTCAACAACAACGCGGCGAGAGACGGGAAGATGCTGTCGGCCGTAACGACGAACGAAGCGAAATTAAAGGAACCCGTCGTGATGCTGAAGAGGCTCTCGCTCGCCGATCAGGCGCTCATGCAGAAGAGCCTGAGCGCATTCGCGGAGAAGTCACCGACGCGGGCCGCTAAGATGGGTCTGACGAATCGAACGGACGTCAAGTCGGATTCGGAGAGCGAGGAGGAGATCGGCGAGAACAACAAGCACTTCAAGGCTCGGGCGAAGGAGCGCAAAGTGCAGCGCGACAAAGAGAGAGCCGAGAGAAAGAAGAGCGACGACAAGAGCCGAAGGCGCAGGAGGATACTGGACGACGACGACGACGATGACGAGTCCGCCGACGACAAGAAAGAGGGCTCGATGTCGCCTCTCAAACCAAAAATACGAAAGATCGAGAAAAAACTCGTGCCGGTGCTCGCGAAACTGAGCGTTGACGAGCTGATGGAGACGAACACCTATCAGCGTTTTAACACGACTATCGAGACGATATTCGAGAATACCGAGGATGTCGCTAATATCGCCGACATGGACGAGGACGGCGACGTGCCCGGTGAAATGTTGATACCGAAGTATCAGCTTCACGATCTTTGCACCGAGGCGGCGAAGCTCAAAGCCCTCGGCGCCATGGAGTCGATTCCCGCCGAGAGACTCGTCAGGCTCCTGAACATCCTCGAGAAGAACATACGCGACGGCGCCCGCGTGTCGCCGCTCGCCGATCCGGACGACGACGTCGACGAGAGTCGACTCTGGACACAACTTGTCATGGAGCGTGTGCAACGGGCCGTCGACGCTTCGCACATAGCGCTCAACATAATGACCTCTCATAACATGCCTAAGACCGTCTATCTCGAGGACGTTATCGATCGAATAGTCATTTTCATGAAGTTTCAACTACAGAACACTATTTATCCGTCGTTTGATCCAGTTTATAGAGTAGATTCGAAGAATAAGACTGAAAATTATAATTCTAGCGGTCGTAAGAAGCGGGGCCACATGAAGGAGGTGCGCGAGAAGAACATTCTCGCCGTTTACAACAAGATGCGGGAGCTCGTCTCGCTGCTTGCCGAACTGCTAAGCATACAGGTGCTCACCGACACGAGCGTACTTCACGCCTCGACTCTCGGCGTCGCGCCATTTTTCGTCGAGGGCGTCAGCGATCTTCAGCTGAGCGCCCTCAAGCTCGTCACCGTGATATTCACCAAGTACGAGAAACACCGTAGACTCCTGCTCGACGACATACTTGCGTCGATAGCGAGACTGCCGAGCAGCAAGCGGAGTCTCAGAACTTACAGGCTCAATTCCGAAGATCACATACAGATGCTTACGGCACTCGTTCTGCAGCTGATACAGTGCGTTGTCTCGCTGCCGGAGAACCTCGCGCGACCGGAGAAGCCTGCGCGTTTGAGCGGCGCTGCGGCCGGCGGCGGCGACGAGGAGGAGAGACGCGAGGACACCAAGAAGCAGATACAACTCGACGCCGACGTTCTCATAATTAACAAGTACGAGACCGCGACGAGAACGGCGGCGAATTTTTTGAACGTTTTTCTAAACAAATGCGGCAGCAAAGGGGAGGAGATAGATTACAGGCCACTGTTCGAGAACTTCATTCAAGATCTTCTCGCGACGGTAAACAAACCCGAGTGGCCGGCAGCCGAGTTGCTTCTCAGCTTGCTCGGTACACTACTGGTCGGGCATTTCTCGAACAAGGGCTCGGACATGTCGCTCAGAGTCGCGTCGATAGACTATCTCGGTGTCGTCGCTGCGAGACTGAGAAAAGATGCGGTGAACTCTCAGTGCAAGCTATCGACGATTGATCAGATAATACGGGACATAAAGACCGAACAGCAGAAGGACGCAGATTACGAGCACGGAAAGGAGAAGAGCATCGCAGGTCTCAGCGATGACGAGGAGAGAACGATGTTTCTTCAGCGTGTACTGCTCGACTATCTTGCTGTGAACGGTACGAAAGACACGGCGCTCGGTTACGCGAGGCACTTCTATCTCGCGCAGTGGTACAGAGACTGCGCTATCGAAAAGACCCGCGTAGGACAGTCGAAGAACACACCGGTGAAGAAATCGCACAAGAAGCGGGTCAAGAAGAAGAACAGCCGTCACATAGAGAGCGATCAGGAGAGCGACACGGACATCGAGGAGCTCGATCCCGACGAGAACGACAACAACGAGCAGAAGAACTCCGAGGCATACAGAATAATCGAGGCGAAGAAAAGATTCATCGTCAATCGAGTCCGTCCGAGCAGTTCGGCGACGAAACCCGACGTACTGCAGACATACATCGACTACAATTCCGCCGAATTGATATCGCAATATCTCGCGTCGAAGAGACAATTCTCGCAGAGTTTCGACAAGTATCTGAAGCAGATACTCCACGTGCTGATGGAACCATCGATAGCGATAAGAACGAAAGCGATGAAGTGCCTGACGATGATCGTCGAGGCGGACTCGAGCGTTCTCGCGCGCTTCGACATGCAGGTCGGAGTGAAACATTCGTTCCTCGATCTATCGACGTCGGTGCGCGAAGCGGCCGTCGATCTCGTCGGTAAGTTCGTTCTCAGCAGACCGGAGCTCATCGACAAATACTACGTCATGCTCTCCGACAGGATATTGGACACCGGAGTGAGCGTGCGAAAGCGCGTTATCAAGATACTCAAGGACATATGCGTGGAGTGTCCGAATTTTCCGAAGATACCGGAAATATGCGTGAAGATGATAAGGCGAGTAAATGACGAGGAGGGTATAAGAAAATTGGTGATGGAGGTTTTTCAGAATATGTGGTTCACTCCGGTGAGGGAACGTCCGACTCTCGACACGGATGCCCTTGTGAGAAAGGTCATGAACATAACGGACGTCGTCGCAGCGAGCAGCAAGGACATGGGACTCGAGTGGTTCGAACAACTGCTGGTTAGTTTGTTCAAGCCTAAGGAGGACAAGGACGACAGCACGAAGATGCTCACCGAACCGCCTAAGGCGTTTCTGACGGCCTGCAAACAGATCGTCGATTGTCTCATCGAGAACGTTCTCAGGTCGGAGGAGACGAACACGGAGGATGACGGAAAACCGGAGAGAAAGGGCGCATCCCAGAGGCTCGTCGCTTGCCTCAGGACACTTCATCTTTTTGCGAAGATTCGACCTCAGCTCCTGGTGAATCACGCGATAACCTTACAGCCGTATCTGAGCCTAAAGTGCCAGACACAGGGCGACTACGCGATAATAAGCAGCGTCGCTCACACCCTCGAGCTCGTCGTCCCGCTAATGGAACATCCGAGCGAGACTTTTCTCGCTCAGCTTGAGGAGGATTCGGTGAAACTCGTTCTCCAGCACGATCGGAGCGTCGTGACGAGTTGCCTCTCGTGTCTCGGCTCGATCGTCAACAACGTCACGAGAAACTTCAAGCTAATACGCGACTGCTTTAAGAAGTACTACAATCATCTCGCGAGCCACAAGCTCCTCTACGAGAAGGAACCGACGAATCCGCAGCTTCAACAGAATCGGCCGTTCTTCCGACGGGCTCTCTTTACCGTCGGACTCCTTCTACGGCACTTCAACTTCACCGATCGCGAAGTAATCGAGGGACTGCCAGACAACATCAAGGACCAGGTCTTCGAGACCCTAAACTTTTTTCTGCATCACGACGATGACGATATTCGTCACTACACGCTATCGGCAATCGGCTCGCTGTGCATAAGGCACTACGAGTTCATGATGTTGCCGGAGCTTAAAGAGCTCTATCACTATCTTCTCACCTCCGAGCAGGCCCTCGTTCACATGAGAATCCAGGTCCTGAGTAATATCGAGATATATCTTCAGGAGGAGGAGAAGAGAATGATAAAGCAAGATCAGGAGTGGGCGAAATTGTCGAAGCAGGAGAATCTCAAGGAAATGGGTGACGTCTCGTCGGGAATGGCGAGCACCGTTATACAACTTTATCTCAAGGAGATTCTTGAATCTTATATTCATAACACACTAAAGGTTCGACAATCGGCCCTCAAAGTCATACAACTTATTCTCGCGCAGGGTCTCGTGCATCCGGTCCAGATCGTACCCTACCTCATATGTATGAGCACCGACTGCGACAAGGCGGTGAGTCACAGCGCGGACAAGCAGCTACAGGACATCGAGAAGAAGTATCCAGGCTTTATACACATGAAGTCCCAGTTCGGGATAAAACTGAGCTACAGACTACAGAAGATCGTTCAGAACGAGGTGGCTGTGAGGGGCATGAAGATCAGCGAGGGCGAGTTTCCCGGTGCTCTCAATGGTTTTTTGTACACGATACTGCGAAACACGAAACAACAAAGGAGAGCGATCGTTCTTTCGTTCTTGAAGCAATTCGACGAGAACGCTAAGACCAGCCTCTCGCAGATGTTGTATCTCGCTGACAATCTGGCCTACTTCACATATCAGGTTCAAGACGAGCCGCTCTTCATCATTCACCACATCGACATTATTATTTCGATGTCGGGAACGAATCTGTTGCAGTCATTCAAGGAGGCTCTCCTGCCCAAGGAAGGCGGCGCGCCATCGGCCAATCAACATCCGTCGTCGGACGGTGTACCGCCGACAGCGCCGATTCAACCGACGCCTCTGATATACGGTCCCGATGGCCAACCGCACCCCATGCCCCTTCTCGCCGTTCTCGAGGACGAGGAGGACGACGAGGAGGACGACGAGACGATACTTGCGAGATTACCAGCAGACACGAATCTCCTCCGGCAATATCTGACCGCAAGCCAAGGCTTTATGTTGCTGCTCACCCTCAGGCAACATCTCAAGGACCTCTACGGCTTCTCGGACGCAAAGATAAGCCAATACTCGCCATCGGAGGCCGCGAAGGTCTACGAGAAGGCTCTCAATCGCAAGACGAACTTGATGTTCAAGCCCAAAGCCACCCTACAACGACTGCAGGAGTGCGTCAAGGACGAGGAACTCGACGATTGCGGAAGGAAGAAATTGGTCAAGGATTATCTCGACTTTAAGCAGCTGATGCTCAAATTCGATCCCGAGGATCCCGACGAGGAGGCCGGAGCCGACGGTGCCGAGAAGCACCCGACCACCGCCGATCAATTGGCCATGCCCGCACCTAGGGTGCCCAATCCCGAGGGATTCAAACTACCCGACGGCACGATCGCACCCGTCGATCCCGCCGCTCAACAGTATCAGCAACAAACACTCAATTCGAACGTCGAGCATCCGAATAATTCAGTTAACTCGATAGCCACGACGCCGAGAGTGCCCAAACTCACGATACACGCCAATCCAGACAACAGAGAACACCGGAAGCATCGCTCGCACAAAACCGAAAAAACAAAAAAACACAAGAAGAAGAAACGGAGAAGAATCTCCGACAGTAGTGACAGCGGTGACGACTGCAGTGACCCTGATTTTATGGTGTAAGTGCCGTGTATATATATTATATACATACATACAATATCGTCTGAGTGAGTTTAGATTTTTAATGAAAAAAATAATAAAAAAAATTAAGTAAATAAATAATGAATAAACGGAGGGATTGCGGGGTTAATGGAGGGGAGGGTGAAATGGAGGAAGAAAATTACGAGAGAAAAATACGGATTCGTTCGCCAGTATCGATCCCAGTGCCGGACGCTTCGGACGCAAAGAGACGCATAAAGTGTACAGATAAGCGATATTGGTGAGATAACGAAACTGAATCGAAATCCGCATGATGGAGTGACGACACGAAGAAAAGAAGAGGATACGGACTCCGTAAGGGACGATTCTCGCGTAATCTTTGATGCTCTATGTGAGAGAACGATATAGGTTACGATATGAAATGAAAAAAAAAGAAATAGTAATGTGAACGGAGAACGAATGACTACAATTTATAAGCTCGCATACACGATAAACTGTGAGATAATCCTTATCGGAACCATTGGTTTGCTAAATTCCACTTGACTGGAGAAGGAACTTGGTTTAGCCATGACCATTTTTTTTACATTTTTTTTTAATAAGCCTTCATAGTAGTTTATTTATGCGATTATTGAGTATTTCGAACGTGAGTCGTACGCGCTTATTTCTACGGGTCGGTCTTGGATTTCAGATGGAATTGGCTGCGTTCCTTCTTTTTTATATATATATATATTCGAACTTAGTTCGATGGAATTTCATTTCGTCGATCGATTCTTTTTTTTGTAATTTACGGATGAGTCGAGCTTTACGCACCATAAACCAAGTTCCCGCAACAATCGAGAGGCCAAGTACAATAGCGCGTAGCTGGACCGCTCGCGCTCGGATATTCAATCCAACAAAAACATGAAAATACAAAATCATCTGTAAATAATATTACTTGATAGTAACATTGCTGCAATGTTTATGTTGGTTTTTTTTTCTAAGGACCAGCGCCCGAATACAATAAGGACATTAACACGGAGAGCTTCTGTAGTGAATAGTAAACAAACAAAAAAGTAGCACGAATAGGAGGTATGATAGTTCTTGTTTCGACTGAGTTCAATTATTTGCAACACCGGACGAGAGCTACATATAACGAAATAAAATAAAACGAAGTGATTTGATGAAGAGGATTGTGAGACCGTTTTACATTTGCTCCAAAACATGTATGATAAAAAAAAAAAAGAACAAACGAAGCTGGCGCTTTATCGAAAAGCGCTACTTACACATTAGACAAAAAAAAACGTTGATTGTAATATGTGTACATAAAAATTTCAAGTGAAATATCTTATTTTCTTACAAACTATATAACGGTGACACTATGAAGAATACTTTAGAATTTCGTTATGATGTCAAGTATCGTTCGGTTTATATTTTGTCCAAACATAATTTGCTTCGTGGCGATCATCCTTGGTGCATTCGATGTCTTTTTTTCGTCCATTTCCACTTGTTTTTGTACATTTTTTAAATAGAATTATAAACTGATGCATCTTGAGTGTGTGATTGAGAGAAATCAGCGATCCATCTTGAGATGCACAAGTCCGGTAGAGAACGATTAACTTTCGAAACGATACAACTCGCGTACCTTCGGCCCTATTTCCAACTTTGTCAAGAGCAAAATTTGTTCGTGTTTCCTGTTTCTCTTTTCAATTCTTAGCCAACACATTTAAATGTAAATTCTATTAATTGAAGTAGTCCGAGTCCGATCACCTCTCACAAATACGAACCAGTCCAAGCAACTTACATAAGTTCTTTCTTTTCTTTTTTTAATACTACTATTATTACTATATTATTATAACAGAACTTTTTGGCCTCGCCGGATTTGTAACGTACCGATCTCGAACTCAACAATAAACGTGGCAAAAAAAAGAAGATATACTTTCTTTTTCTTCTCTCGTTTCCGTTACGTCACTTGGCTGAAATATATTCACTGTACTGTATGTGATGTACGGAACGATTCGAGGCTGTAGCGAATGAGAATTAATTATACGTATACGTACACGTGCGCTATACCAATGTATTTCTTCGTTGATTCAATACCCGTTATGGACATTTATTCGCAAGTATATTTACTACGTTGTAAAATTGGTTACACGTGTCTTTTCTCATTTGTAAGCTTTAGTTACCTTCGCACGACGCAACCATAGGTGATTGCGACATGTTTCACACATCCTCTATTCGATGAAGAAGAAAAAATAATCTCGTTAATTACTTATCTACTCTGATGCATTGGAAATGTATCAAGACGAAAATGTAATCGAGAATCTGACCTATATCGCATTTTCATCAATTCTTACACATTCGATCGTCGCTCTCTTTCACTCTTCTATTTAACGAATGCCAAGGTTTCGTCGACGATAGTTGTATTCACTGTCCTGTCTTATTACTTCCGTTGTTTTTCATTCATCCGGGCCATGATATTTACTTGCTATCTCAATTTGGACGCATCAGGAAAAAGAACAAAGTTTTCTTCTCGTGGCGTACAAAATGGGCAACAAAGAGAATAAAGAAGAAGCGAGAACGAAAGAAGAAATTAATCTATCGCGAACGGGGGTTAAAGGGGCGATAGACTATACTGTATAAATTATAACGTTGTACATATTTAAACGTCGAGGTAAAAAAAAGATGCCAGGAAAAAAAAGAGTTACAACTGTATCGGGGGGGAGGAAAACGCGTTGTCTTCCTGAGCGGGGATGGAGGACCGGTTCGTCGTAGAGTCGACGCGTTTTTTTCCTCCCCTCTATCTCTATCTCTCTCTCGTTTTACACACTTTAAGATTCATTGCAATTGACTCATCCGAGATACAGTAAAATACGAAATAAATATATTTCTACGTATGTAATTGATAAAATGTAAGAAGTCTATTCGTATAAATATTTGCGTAAGGTGTTTCGTTATCGTGTCGCGAAGAGTTCCCCGTGAGCGACTGCTCTGCGCGCGGCATCCTATGCGACACGATTTTTAAGGGGCACGCTTGTATCATAACATTGTATCGGCATATGTTTTTGTATTTGGTAATCTAACGAAAAAGAATATCAATTAACGAGCAGATGGTTAATAGAAAGTATATTATATATTTGAGTAAAGCTGTCAAGTGTTAATGTTATCCATAACGCGATTAAATTTGTGTGTAGCGGTGTAACTAAGCGAAGAACGGTTTGTAAAGGCTAGCGATGAACGAAGGTGGGCTGTTCTGGGTAAGACTTAACGCTCGTTTACTCATAAATTATTATGTACATCGTCTGAAAGATTAAAAAAAAACGGTACGTTCGTAAAGAAAAAAATAAACATAAGCATATATCAATTGTACGTCAGTTATTATCGCGGTCCTTGATGCGTAAAGCGAAATTAAAACACTTCCTTCATCGATTCCCATAATCCTGGAAAGAACGGTTACTGTCGTACAGTAATTCTCGTATCTAAATTTTATTAATTAATTTTATGTTTCTTTTTTTTGTGTACAAAATAATGAACTATAGTATTGCAAAGCCATGTGAACGACGAACTTTTTTTTCAATGTAGTTACTTTAGTGTTTTGCAGCGATCTCAACAGACGATCACAAACTTTTGCCTGTTAGCTGATGAATCGCCGTCATTTCTCCGTGAGACATTGGCTTCAGCATGAGTCCAGGCACCGGTGGATTGTGCTCTAAATCGCGCAGCTCGTTTACTTTCACCTTTAGCTCGCTTCGAATCTTGTTTACCGCGATGTCGCATTCTTTCTGATCTGTTGATGGGAAATCGGTATAAAAAAAAAGAAACAAAAGAAAATCGTTACCGAAATGGCGCAGGGATCCGTCCGCCTGGGCAGAGTTAGCATTTTACCTTCCACGAGCAATTCTTCGGCCCTCTTCGAGTCAATTTTCATTAAAATTGGTCCAACAGTTATCCATGCCTTGTCGCCTCTCTGTTTCTGCAGAGCTCGCATACCGACCCGGTCGTCGTTTCTTCTTTTGTCGAGTGCGATTACTTCCTGCTTGTCGGTGAGAATCTCGGCCGCTTTCGATTCCACCTGCTGCAAGTGTGTGAGCAATCTTAGCTGGTCGTTCATCATCTGTAAACGAAAGTACACAAGCTGTAGTTAGAATTTACATCATCGGCATCCGAGCGGCCGTGACAAAGCATATGTTTTATTTGTTTATGCTGTTTCCAGGGAAATCGTGCGATCTAAGCGATCGTTACCGAATCTATTTACGACACTAAAGAGAACACAAAGTTTATAATGAAGGTCTGAGATAAAACGATTAGGTGCATAGAATGTACACTTACTACAGTGATTAAACTAAATATTTTTTGTTTCATAGTCTTAATTTTTTCCTTTGTTTTTAAGCATCAGTCTTTCGTACATCGTTTTGCCGGCGGACGAAAATCAGGCGTTATACATTTATTGTTCTAAGTAATACATTTGGTGTTACGACAATGCTCTCCGAATGGCCCTCTCTCGTTTGGCCTCTCTGCTTAAATTTTTCTCACGGTCTCTCTTTCGTGTTGTCTTTTCTCTGGGTTCTCTCTGTACACCGGCTATGGCTCTTGGGTCGTCATTTCTGAAGTGAGTCACCCTTGCAGGCTCTTTTCTTTCCTGGCCGAGTCCTCTGCGATCTCTCTTCAGGACTGTTTTTATTGGGTATTTCGAGCCTCCGCCGTCTGGTCCCAGACCTTCCCCTCTCCAGCCTCTCTTGAGCAGCATCTGATGTCCCTTATTCTGTCTTGGTATGTCGTACACCGGATCAGGCAACTTTGGCTTTTCATTGAATATGTGAAGAGTCGACGATTCGTGCTTCTCGAGTGTTGTCTCCCTGAAAGTTTCTCTGCACACCGAACAGTAAAATCGGCTTCTCCGCTGGATCACTTCAGGATCCTTTCGGGGATTTAGTGTTTTAGCGAATTGACGAGAACTTGGGTCGGGCATAAATTGCTTCTCCTTGAGCAGAGCTACAATGCCGGAGTAATTCTTCTTCGAGGCCAAGCCACCTGCTGTGAAACCGGACTTGTCCCTGCAGCGTGTATTGGCGCCAAGTTTCAGCAAAAAATCGACGATCTTGTAATTGCCGCAGAACGCTGCTGACATCAGAGGCGTCCAGCCGTAATCGTCGGAGACGTTAACATTCGACGGTGTTACGTTGCGCTCCAGATACTCGATGTCGCCTCTCTCGACAGCCTTAAGAATCGAATTTGCCGTCACTTTTTCGGCATGCTTTCTCGAATCTCGCTTGTCCCTGTCGCGACAACGTGTCGCCGATCTTAGCCTCTCGGTCACCGATGATTTTCTCTCCCGACTCGGACATCTCGAACTACACTCGTCGCCTCTGTGATTAACTATCGTCTCGTAAGCGATCTTCGCCTCGTCCCCGTGAAAATTCAACTCTCTCTTATCGACTCTCTCCTTGCTCTCCGACACAACGCTGCTCTCTCTGACAAAAGTTTTTACATTTACTGTCGCAGCGAGCAACGACTGATGACACGCGTTCAGTGACATATTGTTTTTGTTTTTTTTTAAATATTCTCTGTTCCTTTTTACTTACAATACATGCAAAGTAGAGTTTTTCATTATTCTGACGATTAAAGGGAGGTTAAACCATAAAACGTACGTTTTTATTATCGTTCAACAGTCCACTGAATACGTTAACGTACTCTCCACTCGTCAACGACCAAACGTTCGAGAAATGTCCTTTTTTGTTAATACGCTAACATAATTACATTCGCGACGTTAATCATCGTCGCCTTCACTGTTACCACGCATTGTTCCCGTTGAGGCCTAGAGGATTTGCGCGCGCGTGTGTGTGTGTGATTTTTCTGTTCATTTCTTGACAAAACGGAGCTATGTTCGCTCTGTTCGATAATCGATGTTTTTTTAAATCGATGTCGCGCTTCGTGGCGATGTGTGTTGCGGGTTCCCCTCTGTTTGCTCCTTCTCACCTCTCTCTTTCTCCCGCCGCAGCGCGGTTCGTGACCATTCCGCCATATTTCGCGGAACGAACAAGGGGGCATAACCAGTAACCACGCCATTGTCCGAGTCGTTTGGATTTTTATCTTTGATGGTGAAGCATCGGTTCAAGTGTAAAAATTAATCGCCCGAACATACGCTCAGTAAATAATTCATCGTGCGCGCAGTGACAGAAGAAAAAAAACCTTTCTCGACATCGACGCATCGCTCGATTATCGTTAAACTCCACGAGGTACAACACGAGCACAGGACGTACGCCTCGTTGCTTTCTGTGCGTTTCTCGATCGTACGTTTTAGTTAATTCTTATTTGCTTATTGTCAGCTGTACTCGAGCAGAAGAGCTCACCGGGTGGACCAAAACATCGCCGCGATTGTCCCCTTGCAGTTAACCTACTCGTGCGGAGAATCGTCGCTTTGAATTAACACGCATTTCACGATCATCTCGGATATCGCACGCATTTTTAACATGTCTTGACAGACGGACGCGACGGTAACACACGATATCGTCCATTATAGGCATACAAAAATCAAACATATCCGTTGAACAGAAGCGGGACGATTTTTATGAGTAATTTCGTACGGAAGATCATTCTTTGCTGCTTTGACTTACCGCAGGTATATTTTTTTGTGGCTCACAATGATGTGAATAATTTGAAGCGTTAACCACAATGCTGGATAGTGCTACGAACCAAGATTTTCTTCTTTGCTTCGCAAATTTGTAACTCGACTTCCTCCTATGGAAAGTTAATCACAATGTAACTGGCTCAGGCAACATTCATGGCAGAATATTACAATTTGTGAAGGAATTTTGTTAGAGATGTACTGTCAATCAAAATTTAAGATGTCCAAATTGAGTCGAATGAACGCCATTCTTATTGTTCATTGATTTTTAATAATTTTTAATGTATGGTCAGGATGTTCATTTAGCATGAAGATATATACTTTTAATACATTCTCATATAATATTAAGAAGACACATTTTTCCCATACTCAATTTTTGTTGAGAACAAATCTTATGACTGAAAGACTGCGATGTTAAAACTTGTATATAGATGTAGCAAGAGGTGTTCCAGAAGCAATTCGAAAGTTCAGTGTCTGATATGACTCCAATTTGCTTCATCAGTATTTTTTTTAATGTTCGATTTATTAACTAACTATTCTATGTTGATGAAAATATATACTTTTTATATATTTGTACACAATGTTCAGAATGTGACTTACCAGGACTGAATTGTTGATGACAATGACTGAATTGTTATTAAGAATGAATCGAGAAAGTGCTAAATTCTGGGACTGAAGAACTGCAATCCCAAACCTTTTCTAAAAGATGTTGCACCATGAACCCAAAAAAGTGCCTGAATCGATTCTTATTTGCTCCATTGCTATATATATTCTTTGATGACAATTCCTTACGTAGATGTTCATTGCGCATGAAAATATATACGCTTTACCAATTTGTATATAATATTCAGAATCCATGTTTTACTCAAACGAAATGTTTATTAAAATTAATTTCGACAGTGCTCGATTTCAAGACCGAACGACTGATTCGATCGTTTTATTTCCCAGGTCCACGGCGGATGAGGGTACAAGCATGTACGGCAACAGCATAGACCCTTGGGAGCCGGGTTACGGCCCGGAGAGAAGAAGCGCTCACACTTCCGATTACGGGGACTATCGAAGCGGCGACTACCGCACAAGCAGATCGCCGGAATTTTCGGAGCATCGCGAGAGGGATCATCGGAGTCCGGAGTACAGAAACCATCGGGGGAGAGATCGGGACAGAGAGCGGGATCGTTCACGGGACAGACGCGACCGTAGCAGAGAGGATCGTGACCGGGGTTACAGAGATCGGGACGACCGTTACAGTCGGCGGAGCGACAGAGACTCGATAGAACGAGATCGAGATCGCGATCGGGAGCGCGATCGGGACAGAGACAGAGATCGTTCGCGTCGGGACAGAGACCGCGATCGGGACAGAGATCGTCGGGGAAAGCGCGACGAACGCGACAGGGACGATGATCACAGTCGTGAGAGTTTGGATTTTGATCACGAGCACGGTCGAGCCTACGGCTCGTCGATGGAGGGTGTCCACTACAAATCTCAATCGCCTAACAACACCATTATGATCCGCGGACTCGCGCAACACATTACCGAGAACGACGTAGGTTGTCCAACTTACTTTGTTGTCGTTGTAGCTCGAGGGGCTATTAGAACGATTGGAGAATTCGATTGATGAGCACGATATCATATCGACGGAATAACAAAAATTCTGTTGATCATGCTTTACGACAAAACAAAAAAACTCGATTCTCGTTATCATTATGATGTGTCTGTGTGTGTATCACAGGTGCGGCAAGACATCCTCAACTGTGGTCTCATGCCAAAGGACATCAGGCTGATACGAAAGAAAGACACAGGTAACTATCATCAAGCTAGAAAAAAAAACGACGACAAAGAAAAACGAAAACGAACAAACGAATCTTCGTTGTTCCTATTGTCTTATGATTTACGCTATCCGCTGGTTACACACGTTTAAGTAGAATCTAATGTCAGCGAATTTGTTTGTGCGGCAAACTCATTGTTTTTTTTTTTTTTTTACGTTTTCTTTACTTTTTTGTACAATTAACATCGGTATAAGACTACCTCGCTTCGAACATTCGAAAAGTTCCTCTGGTAGGATTTTACGCTCAAGGTAAGTGAGTGAGGGTGAGCGTGGAGGAACGCTTAAGGAATTACACACGAGCAAGCTAGATTCAAACGAGGCATTCGTACTGTTTTAAAGGACGGGATTCATGGAAGAGGGTTTTTTTTTTTTTTTTTTTCATTTTTTTGCGTACCTGCTAAAGGTCATGTGAATGTTGAGCTCCGATATTGTCGCGTAAAGTTGAAACCTCGATCGAAGCTTCTTTCGCGGTACATTTGATCGAGTCGATTGAATGGGAGTTCGTCGAACGATACTTTCACATACCCTTGACCGCAGGTGGTGGTCGATATTTTTTGTTTCCTCTGATTAGCCAGTTTACGGTTGATTGATAGTTCGGCCGATGTTTGCATAGGCAAAAACAAATTAGAGAGGAGGTAGTGAGAGCGAATAAAAAAAATCGAAGCGGCGAGATGAAGTGAAAAAGAAAACAAACAAACAAACAAAAAAAAAAACAAAAAATACGTCTTCGTTTCTGAAAGTCGATCAATGGTTTGGTGCTGAGATTGCCTGCCCTCTCAGAAGTAGAGAACCCCAGGCATTAACGTGGATTAACTCTGGATCTGTGTGTATTTGCTCTGTATAGGTGCTTCGCGAGGTTTTGCATTCGTCGAGTTTAACGCGACTCAGGAGGCCGCACGGTGGATGGAGATGAAACAGGTAGAAAGAAGTTCAGTCCAGAATACCCAACCGATGCGTTGCCAATCGTGCTACCGACGCCCCGTGGCGGCACGAGGTCGCACGGGTAACGCAGCCCAGTTGGCCTACCCCCCATGGCCATGGCTGTGCACCTGATCAAAGGCTACTTTAATATACCATTATTCTAATTATTTATTTATCTAGGAAATCCCCAATCACACCTTACAGACTTTTATTAATCTATCTATACAATATTTATATATATATACACACACATATATATATATAAATAATAATATATTTACACATATATATATATCGCTCGCAAATGTTAGATTCACTTTACGTCGAGCGATACGCATCACGTTTTTTGTCCGTGTCCCGTTCCACAAGGAAGGAAGCTTCTACTGAAGATGTAACGTGTATGCCTGACGCCTCGATTTTATAATTTCTTAATATCGGTTTTTCATTAATTATTTTCATCACTTTTTTTTTCTTTTTAAATCCTGCGCGTTACATGACTCGCAGAAGCTTTCTTCGTCGGTTGCTCGAGACAAAGAACAATGAAGTAGAAATATATATATATTATATATATATATATATAAAAGTTGTATCGGCAAGAGACAGATTTAAGGGACGTTACCAGAGGCCTTGGGAAGACACTGGACGGGATAACACTGAAATTCTCTGTTTCAGGGTGTACTCATGCTCCAGGACCAATATCGCGCCCTTATGCAATACAGTATACCGAAGGATTGTCATGTAGATAAACCACCGGCGAAGAATACTCAAGATTGGCATTGCGTTAAGGTTCGTACAGGAAATAAATATAAGCGCGGAAGGTACCTGGGCTACGTTGGATTTCATCATCGACGAGTCTCTTTAACAAGAAAAAAATGTTCACTCGCAAAATTTTATTCTCTAAAATGAAATTCCCCGACCGAAATTTGTGAGACGCTATATGCAGCTGTTACAAGTTGATGAAGCTCAGTCTCGCGCAGGTATCTTCAGGGTAACAAATAATCGGCTATATCTCAGACACATATTGATAACATCGTCCTTCAAAATGTAAGAGCATAAAATATTTTTCCAGTGTGGAGCGCACAATTTCAAGAGGCGCGAGACATGCTTCAAGTGTTCGGCCTCGCGAGCCGAAAGCGAGGAGGGCGGTGAGGGTAGCGACGAAATAAGTCCGCATCCGACGAACACGGTGCTGCTGCGAGGGTTGGACGTCCTAACGACCGAGGACTCTGTGCTTCAGGCGATGAAGAATTCCTCCTCCATGCCCATACGCAGTATTCGCATAGGTCGCGACACGCTCACTAACACTTCGCGCGGTGTGTGTTACCTGGAAATGGGTAACGTCGTCGACGCTATGTATCTTCACACAGCGCTGACGAAGCAAGGTATGTCGGTCGACGGCCGTAAAGTCGAGATAACGTATTGCAAGCTTCATCAAGTAAACAATTCCGGCGGATGGAAGTCCAACGACAGTCAATCGGAGCGTTATACGCTCGACGATGTTGCTCAACTGGCCGAGTACAGCGCCAACATGTATGCGAAGACGCCTGCCCAAAAAGCTCACTACCTCCAATATTACACGCAGTACTATCAGAATCAGATAATGCAAGGCTCCGCGATAACTCTGCCGTCGCTCAATCAAACTGACAGAGTCAACGCGGCTGCCGCTGTGGCCCAATCAGCTATTCAGCAGCTTCAGGCGTCAAGGAAACTAGGCGATGCTGAGGAAATGAAAGTCAGGCCAACACCGACGGCGCCGAGCAGCACAACGCTGGCAAGCGGACGAGTACCCGCTCACGCCAACGACGGAAAAACTTACTGTAAGTCTTGTTTTTCGAAGGTACCCAACTCGCTCTCGTATGTACCGTCGATTCATGACTTTTGTCATTTTGTAACTTTTTTTTATCTAGCTGTACCTGACGTTAGCACGTACCACTACGACGAATCGTCCGGATACTATTACGATCCGAGCACAGGTCTTTACTACGATCCTAACTCCCAGTACTACTACAATAGTCACACGCAGCAATTTCTATACTGGGATGTGGATTCCCTTTCGTATCAACCGGCAAAGGTGAGATATATAAAAATTTGAACTAAAACTTCCCATGGAACGAATATCCGGTATACTATTACTTTCGATCGAATAAAATGTTCAAACCGAAAGTAATGTTTTTTCGGTATGTCTTCAGTTCCGTGCGAAATTTATAAGGATTCTCAAACCGACAGTGAAGGTATTGTCGGTAAATCACGAGAATTTTACGTCTTGCTTTCGAAATTCCATAACGACGATGGGAAGCAGTCGAGTCACAGCAGCCTGCAGGTAATAATACAAAGATATATTAATGTTTTGCAGAACGCCGTCGGGGCTCCTCACGTTCCCGGAGCGACGGGTGCCTCGA
Source organism: Listrodromus nycthemerus (assembly GCA_963978505.1). NCBI lineage: Eukaryota > Metazoa > Arthropoda > Insecta > Hymenoptera > Ichneumonidae > Listrodromus > Listrodromus nycthemerus. The sequence goes on along the minus strand of OZ021686.1, from coordinate 10,726,925 downwards.
ATGCCGCAACCTCCACAACAATAGTCGACAGTAATAGTTCGAGCACCATGAGTCAAGCGAACGCTTCGACTTCCGTCGGAAATTCGACCGTGGATCCGACGAAGGACGACGATGGCAGAAAAAAGGACAGCAAGCAGGACAAAGTGAAAGTAGCAAAAAAGATAGCCAAGGACATGGAACGATGGGCCAAGACATTGAATCAGAAGAAGGAGAACGCAAAAAGCAACTGGACGTCGGATTACTCAGGTCCGGATGGTCATCAAGGCTCGGGAAGTGGCGCCGCCGACGCCGGCTACGCCATTCTCGAGAAGAAAACTTTGGTAAATTCATATCACGACGAGGAGGATCCCGCGAGCAACAACGGCCTCGTGGCGGCTTACGGCGGTGGCAGCGACACCGAAGAGGAGATCGAAGACGTTCAGCAGGAGGATCGACAGCACACCGACTGGAGCAAACTCGCGTGTCTCCTTTGCAAGCGTCAATTCCCGAGCAAGGAGGCTCTCGTGCGTCATCAGCAACTCTCCGATCTTCACAAGCAGAATCTCGACAATTGGTATCAAGTGCGAGGTCTGGATCCGAACGATCCGCAGCAGAGGAACAACAAATATCGAGATAGGGCGAAGGAGAGACGAGCCAAGTACGGTGAGCCCGAACCTCCGCAGCCGAACAAGTTGAAGGAAAAGTATCTCAAGACGAGAGTCGAAGAGGTTTCCGTTAACTACGAGGAACCCACTCGTGCCGGTATCGGCTCCGACAACGTTGGCAACAAACTGTTGCAAAAAATGGGCTGGAGCGAAGGAATGGGATTGGGAAAAACGAATCAGGGAAGAACGAGTATAATCGAAGCTGAGCGACGAGTTCCCACTGCCGGCCTAGGCGCAAAATCGTCGTCGTACAGCGCCTTGCCCGGCGACACGTACAAGGACTGCGTCAAAAAAATGATGTACGCACGATATCAGGAACTCTCGGACACGTAATACAAAAAACGATGAAACCGATTATTGATTTAGTGATTTTATATATGATATATAAATAATCCGTATTCGTATTTTCCAATAGGTATAGTAAGTAAAAATAATTTAATTGTACAGGTGCACGAAAACTACCGAAATTGCCATGAAAGCGGATAAAATATCGTTTGCCAAAAAACAATTCGCGGATAATCGATCTTACAATGGACGTACCGGTGCCGGCGTCGACGATATTCACGTATTCTTACTTCGATAATATTTTCGCTTAACTACGAATATCTCTTCAGTCAGATGAAGTTTTTATTTTTTAGTTATGCGATTGGGATGATGTGTGGGTGTAGCGCGTATTTAGACTCGAATCACAACGTGATCTATTTTTTATATAAAAACGAAAGCGGGGTCGACCGTCAGTACAGTGACTCTGCCGGAGCTTGTAGAGCTTTGCGTTTTTTTATAGATTTTGGCGTGAATGCATTTCAGTGCGATGTGGCTCACCCTTTGCATCGCGCTTTGGGTTCTAAAAATTATACCCGTTCCCTTTTTTTTTTTTCTGAAAGACAGCATACTATCGACTGCAGCTCCGTTTTGTACAGATCACTTGTCGTGCACTCGAAAAAAATAATCGTGTACATTCAATATTAATTGTATCACATCGGTGTTCGTCACCGATAGAAAGTAAGAATCTTCAATCATGGTAAATATGTTTCCCTTGAAGTCCGTTAAGATGAAAACGAAGAAAAAATCTCGTTACACATCTAAAGGGAAAAATGCGAGACACGGTTGTAATATATCCACGGTCTGTTGCTTCAATGCTGAGGCCTAAATGCATCGACTCGGCAATCCCGAATTGTCACGATCTCTTGCAACGTTTCAGCATCGAATAGTACGTAATCGCTATATTTGAAAAATAAATGAAACCGAAAAAGCCGATAATAGTGTAATACAGTGTTTAATGCACTCTCACTGGACAACGCAAGTTACTATAAACAACTGAAAGAAATAAACAAGAGACAAACCGAATATTGTAATAGATTTTCGTTATCACTATTATCACGCAATCGGAAGTGAAATCGCTTCTTCATCTGTGTTATAGAAATGCACCTCAACGTAGCCAATATTTATTGTATCCGCTCGATCGCACTGATCGTTATAGTGAAAAGGAATCTTTTTTTTTTTTTCTTCCCATTACTGTGTAATTATACAAGTTATCCTTTAATATACAGATTATATATATAGTATGCTATATACACTACATTCACTTATACAACATTAATTTTTGTTATCGAATAGTTAGCCCTTACTTTGATGATCACTTTTACACGCGCTTAGCTATTTTGGAAACGAAACGATACACAATATGTTTCTACAATCATTCTTACAACTTAACGTTATTTTTTTAACATACTGTGAGATTTCATGTACTTGAATGGTAGAATGGGATGATTAATAAATATACACGCTGCGCATTGCTTATAAATATCGGTTACTTTTTTTTGTAGGAATCGTTCAAGATTTATGACCCTTATTTTTCTTCATTAGGAAGCAAGGTATAAAATCGTAGCGTAATTGTTCCTGAAAATAGCCAGAACTATCGGTAAAAAATAGAGATCGGGTTTGGTAAGTCTTGGAAAAACGTCGATAGGAATATATCGGTTCACGTCTAAAAAATTCTTTAAATCTATATTTGATTTTAGTTTACACACAATACTCTCGGGAAATTGCTAAACAGTCGGGAACGAGGAATGAGTGTTTCAAAATCGAATACAAACTACACTATTTATAGACTAGATTTCCGTTAAAAAAATCAAAAAGAAAGTTGAGTGTTGACACTCCTGAGCGGTGTATCCGGAAATGTTCTTTGCACAAATCACGCGAGGAAGCCTTGTTTCGGCAATACTGCACTGTGAACAGAGTTTTTTTGGATCGTACGATACGTCGCACGCTCGCGTACGCAAAAATCAATACTATCTCAATCACAACCACCATGGGCATGCTGCACGCAGTCTCACAACGCCATAAATTCTATCGTCAAACGTCATTCAAACTTCGGTCTCAATAATTCGGCTTGAGTTTATGTACTTCGTCGAAAATTGATATGCATTTAGTTATTCAATAAATACGATATTTCTTCTCTGATTAATCTTCTTTGATTTATCGATATAATGAAATAGTAAATTGACTTAGTAAGCTTTAGCTACACTCGCTATACGAACTATATCGTAATTTTTTTCGCACCATTTCGCGATCAAACGTCCGCCAATATCCACGAGTAGAGCGGACGCAATTGGTGGTTCAATACTTTGTACTCTAAATTGTTTATTCCATCCGTGTAGTATCTTCTCGCGGCGTTTTCCAACTTCGAAAAACGCGTGCTGCTCGGTGTTTCTTTTTTGTGTGTAAGCATGTAATACTGTGCGACATCCGGGCCAAAACGTGTTATCTGAAAAAAAATAAAAACAATCTACATGAGGCCCTTCCATTGTTTTGCGAAAGCGTCGGAAATATTTATTGTTTTGAATGTTTTTGTAATAACTTTGAGTCCTCGAGCCTGTAGGCGACTGTAAAAATCATCATCCTCTCCTCCCCATCCATAAAAAACATTGGAAAATCCATTGGCCGCCTCGAACTGCTTTCTAGTGAGAGCTATCGCCCCGCCAAACAGTCCCGTGTAAGGCAAGTTGTATCTGAACGTATTGACACTGGAGCTCATGTGCCTGGGCATTTTTGTACACGCATAAATGTTGTCTGGATTCTGAGGTATGAGGTCGATGTCCTGAAATATGAAGCAATGAAAGTCATTGACCTTTGTCGCTTCGGCATAACCGACGTTGAACAGCTTTGCTCTATTGAATTCTCTCATCGGACTCTGCTCTATGACAAATATTCTGTAGTCGAGATTCTGCGCCTGGAGGTACGGATGAATGTAGTTCATGAATATTGTTAGTTGAGTGTGTCTGTTACGATAGGGCAGAATGATGGCGACATTAAAGAGTGGATGGCAGTTCAGGGGTTTCCACTGTCCACCCGGCAGGATGCCCAAGCGTCTGGCCATGACAACGGGATCTTCGCGGGGATTTTCGTCGGGATATAGAAGTTCCGACGCCCTTCGGCCGCTGACGGCGACCGTGCATGAATTGTCCCTCGGAGCGTACGATTTTTCGAGTTCCTCGTTTATGTCCTGAGCTTTGATGAAGGTGTAGTGGGAGGCGAATCGTCCGGGATGAAGACAGTAAAAGAGCACGATGGTCCCGGTGACAAGGTAAGTCAAGCCCCGCGCGTAAGCGTACAGCAACGCCGCGAACATCTTGAGAAAATTCGCTGCACTTCGCGACATGTCAACCTAACTTTTTTCAATCTTCGAAAACTATGACTGGACGCCGTGGCGGTTAATGATTGTATCTCGTCGTTTCATTCGCTAATTGTTCTTGAGTCTCAAGCGACGCAGCTTCCGAGACATCTTCGTTATGTCACGCGTTACTTGCGGCACGATTATTTTATGTTAAAAAAACGAAACACAATTTACTTCGATTACAAAGTTGGGACGACTAATTGCACTCGATTGTGTACAAGCAGAAGCCTCTTGACGACGGTTACAGACGACAGAAGAGCGCGTCGCCGGCTGCGCAGTGACAGCGGGACGGACAGTAGAGAAAAGCGCATGCGCCTTAACGCGATTTCTATATTAACGAACTTCCTCTGGTCCGAGACTAACGTAGTAGACTTTCCGAGGGGTGGGAGCGAAGCCAAACGGTCAGTATCCGGTCTTGACTGTGTAAACTACATCGGTTAATCGGTTATACCGATGAGCGACGTTAAAACGATTTCAGGCCGGTCGAATAATCAGTTGGTGATAAGGTGATCGAGAATGGCGAAGGGGCAACACTTCCAGGTACGCGAACTCTTCGCTTTACACTTTTAAATTTCACCCTCACGATCGGAGGGACTACCGATTTGTAGAGAGATTTGTGCCGGTGCCATTTTGCGTTGCTTACCCGGACAACAAGAAATCCAACTGTGACGCCGCGTCAAGAACTTAATGGTACGCGTTCGATAATTCCTCGATGGGATTGTAATAGGCGCAATTTTCGCTTAATCTAGGGTCTAGTTATCTAATCTCACCAGCGTTGGGTAATAACTCAATAAAGGTTTATTTCTCGATCGAGATTTCTCATAAATGTCGCGATAGCCGACTTCGGCTAATGAAATTTTGATGAGCATGACTGTTTAGCAATTCAAATGATTTGCTTCATTGAATAACTATCGGATTTCTCGATTGGCTCGTTAATCACTTGCTCGAATGCACCGTGCCTTAACAGGCATTACGCAATTAATGAAAACACAGTATTAAAACGGGCGAGGAATCCAACTCCTCGTCGTTATCGCCTAAAATTCACGAAGAGACGCTTCAACAAAAAACCGCGAAGACTATGCAATAAGGTTGTGAAGTCGTGGAAGGAGATACCAGTCTATGCAATTGAGGTAGAGTCAATATGAAATATAAAAAAATACAAAAAGGAAAACGTTCTATTAATCATAATAACAATTGGAGTTCATTGTTGGACGCGAAATTGATCGAGAATTCAAAATATCGCTATAGCACGGTCGCCCAAAGAAATTAACACGTTCTCTCGTTTCAAGGAAATATAAGTTTCATCGTTGATCTCGCAATGTATTATTATTGGACATCGGAAACATTTTAGAGTCTTTGTGCAAACAATTTTTGCGCCAATGACCCTATCATATATATATATATATTTATATTATAACATCTTCACAATCGAACATTATCATCCATTTTTGCAAAATATAATTTTTTTTGTACTGGCGATCAGGTTCATCAATGAACGGATATAGCGTGAACGAGGTCCTCGCCTTTTTGTATGCCTCGTGGTATATTGAGACTGTCGAAAACATCCAACGTGTCCTGCACGAATTTGTCCATCATTGGTCGCGTGTGCTTCGGTGTCGGGGCGAGTCGTAATTTCTCGCTGCCCTTCGAGACCGTCGGATAATTAATCGCCTGTACGTAGTGACCCTTCTCGCGTATAAGCGTGTCGGCTATCCGGCTGCACAGCAACGCATCTCCTATCTGCAAAGAAAAAAAAATAATCCACATAAAAATCCAGGAAATCAATCGATCTCGAATCTAGATCGGTTATTTTTCTAGCTTCGGATCAACGAACGTAACTAACCTTAACTGGAATGATATGAGAAGGACTTTGCTCGAGCGGCAATCCGGCGGCAGTGAGAATTGATTTCATGTACGCCACATTGTCCTGATGTTGCGACCGTAGCGAACGCCCCTCGTCCGACGCGAGAATCTCGACGGCAGCAAGTGCGCCGTACAAGACGGTAGGTGGCAGTGAAGTCGTGAAAATGAAACCGGCGGCATAACTCCTGACCATGTCGACGAGCCTCGACGATCCGACGATGTATCCGCCGACATTACCGAAGGCTTTGCCGAGAGTCCCCGATATGACGTCCATTTTGTCGAGCACCCAATCTCTCTCACCGATGCCAGCGCCGGTGTGTCCGTAAAGTCCGACCGCGTGCACCTCGTCGACGAATGTCAGCGCACCGTACTTGTGGGCCACGTCGCAGATCTCTTCGAGCGGGCAAATACTGCCGTTCATCGAATGTACCGTTTCGAACGCGACGATCTTCGGTGCTTTTCTATCGACGCTCATCAGCAGCTCCTCCAAATGTCTCGCGTCGTTGTGTCGAAATATGTGTTTCGGAACGCCGCTGTTTCTTATTCCCTGTATCATCGACGCGTGATTGCCAACGTCCGAGAACACGTGACAACCCGGGAGACTCTTCGCGAGAGTAAAGAGTGTAGAGTCGTTCGCAACGAAGCACGACGTGAACAACAAACCGGCTTCCTTCTGATGCAACGCCGCTAGACGTTTCTCCAGCGTCTCGTGACCCGTCGAGTTGCCGGATATATTTCTCGTTCCTCCTGCGCCTGCGCCGAATTTTTCGAGCGCCTTTCGCACCGAGCCAGTCACCTCGGGATGACGCGACATTCCAAGATAGTCGTTGGAACACCATACGGTTATCGGCTTTTCGCCCCACGAGTATTCCATCGCCGACGGAAACTCCTCCGCGAGACGATTAACCTTCTTGAAGACCCTGTACGAATGATCCTCCTTCTTCTTCATTATCTGATTGTGGAAGAAATCTTCGTACGGAAAATTCGGCGCGGCGATCGAGGCGTCACCGAGATTTATAATGTCCTCTTCGACTGCCGTACTTGCCTGCCTCACGGCGTCCTTCTCCTTCGAGAGAAACGGACACTTGTTCGCCACTGTCGCCTCGTTGCGAACCTCCGACGACTCCGTCAGAGTACTCGACATCCTCGACATCACCGGGCAATGCTGACGGTAATTCATTATCAACGACGCTCCATAGTTTCTAACGTAATTCGTCGAGAGACGAGTCAGGAATGGGCACGGCATTTTTAAATCCGTTTTATTTCCTGAAACTAGAAAATATGCATTTTTGAGTGACCGACAATATTTTTGAAAAATTATTTTTCATACAATAAAATACATAAACAAACGGTATATTAACCCGGAACACAATAAAGTCAAAATTTAACATAGAATAACAATTCGAAAAATAATTTTAAAAAATCTCAACGCAACGTTCGACCTCGGTTGGTTATTCGATGATTATCGAACCGTGGTTTCAACCTTGCTTGAACTACTTTTTTTTCACTATTAATGAGTGCGCGCAATCATTCGAACAGCTGATGAGGTCACGTAGTAGACGTGAGAACCGCGCGTGACATCACAAGCGAATTTTTTTTTGCCTAGTACCGTGTCTACCCGGATCACGACAAACGCCTTACCTTTCGCGAGACTCGCTGCGTGGTAACCCGCTTGACGTACGCCTCGTCGAACCAGCTGCAAGCAAGAAATGGACAACGAGTTGTGTGATCCGTGTGTGTAATGTTACGGGGTCGAGTCGTCGTGGCGAGTGTCCAAGTGTTCGATGGTCAGAGGGAAAACGTCTGTACGGAGCGGCCAACACGCGAACGAACCCGTCTCGCTAGGCAGCAATTGCACGACTGGCGTCTGATCGCTCGCTCGCAAGCGAAGTCGACTCGCTCGGTACTGGCAGAGAGACGGTCAGGGTAAAAAAAAAAATCATTCGTGAGCTCGAACGTTCCACCTTCGTTCAGCGTTGCAATAAAAAAGTGGGCCAGGCATTTTATTTCCCAACGGATAGCCGAACGATTTTTTTTTTTTTTTTTTTTTCATTAATAAATTAATGTAGATTATCTCCGTCGGTAAATAAAGTTTCAATAGCACATTATCGATTACTTTACATCGGGAATATTATCGCGTTATCAGCCAAGACCGATGGAATAGGAATTCTACGATTTCGTTTTTCCCTTCTCGAAGATTTGGGCAACTCTCGGGACAAACAAATTATAAATCTGTTGCTTTAATTGTTGCTACAGCGAAAATTTTTTTTTCTTGTACACATACGATGTGAATATAGTCAATTTAATATTCCGCAAGTCATAATGTGACATGCAGTACTTCGGACATGAATCGAACATGAATTTCTTTTTTGTGAAATTAAAATACCAGATACAAACATTTCTATAGCTTTGTCTCAAATATAAAAAAATTTCATTCAAAAATTACACCGCACGTGTGTTTAAAATTTCAGAAAAATTATATGAAAAAAAGCGTCTAATAAAGTATTTGTGTGTAGAGTATTTTATTTGAATGTGGGATATTTTATTTGAAATTTATTTGAGTGTGCAGAATATTTTTGAGTCAAGTAAAACGGTAAGAATTTTAAAGCCATACGGCGCCACTGGATTCGATTCGGATGCGAATTCCAACCGATTCGTCGATTGATCAGCAATTTCACAAGACCACGCTCTCGAAGGCCTCGACCCGCCCGATCTAGTAAACGGCGTACAATAATCGATTCAAATCGCCTGCGTAACTATTCTCGCGTTTCCACCGCACGACCGTTCGATTATATAAAGGGGATTTTTTTTTTTTGTGATATTCATCAATTGTTTGAGATTATCAATTGTTATTAATATCTACCATATTGTCGAGAGATTCTCCTCCGTATCACGAAAAAAAAAAAAAAAAATTGCGAGATACACAATCTCCAAGTGCGGGTCTAAACGGATCGCGTCCGTTCGCCGTAACGCTGATCGTTAGCCGACAAAGCATAGACTAAAGTTCCGCTGATCGATGTGACGATATTTAAGGTCTACGAAGAATAGCAACGACGACGTTCACGGTACGATTTTAGTTAAATATTCCGCAAACTCATTGCCTCGGCTCGTCGAGAGCATAAATAAAGTACACCGCGTCACTAGCTAATCAACAATTTGAGCTTAATCTTTTCCTCTTGTGCATATTGAAAGCGCACGTGCAAACGACGTCGGGACTTCGTGATCCCAGGATGTTTAGGGTATTCCCCGATGCGTCGTGACACCCGACGACTTCAATTTTCTCCGTATTCCCCTTTCGATGGCAATTATATAATTGTGTATATAAAGATCATGCGACACGAGCGAATGCTCTACGATACACTTGAGGTAGACGTTATAATTGCTGGACTGTTTTTCATTGTAAATAATTGTATTTATCTGGTACTAAATATGTGCTCTACCAATAACACGGAAAGTTATTCCTTTTCTCTCGATAAATACAGGACAAAGGTTTTCCTTGTTCGAAAACAGACAACAGAAACGATAAATGCGCAGGCAGAAGTTCAGCAGAGGTCATTGCGACTTTAAAGCTAGGGAAGGAACAGATAAAAAAATTTCAGGCAGTTGACCTTCCACGAGACAATGTATTAAAAATAGGCTTACAAGCAAGAGCGTCGTTTTTCTCTGGACGAATAAACGTAAGGAAAAAGGTTTTCCACGGTCGAAACATTTTAAAAGCAAAGCTAAACGCACGAGCTGAAGCTCAGCTAGGGTTAAGGTCATTGTGACTGTTTTCTCAGAGAATAAACAACAAAAAAACTTAAATGTCAATCAGCTGACCTTCGCACGAGACATTTATTGACAATAAAATGTCTGTAACGATTCTCGATGCAAATGTTCCATCGATGGATACGAAAGCGTTTCGGTGCTGTGTTGATATTTATCGTTTATCGAACGTCCCTGGTTTCCACACTGGATCTCTCTCCTTGCAACTGCGTAAGGAAAAAAATAATTAGACAGTGTCATTTTATTCGTACGCTAAGGACAACGTGCACGAGAAAATACAATTACGGAAAGAGGTGGACCAAAATAACCCAATGCGAGTACAACTGTAACAGATATAAATATAACTCGTGTCGTGTAAGCGTGAGATTCCGGTCAGTAGCGACATCTCTGTGGAGACTCGCGACCTTACCCGCAGTCGGTGACGTCGCGAGTCGTCAACCGAGAGCGAAAGTTCGGCTCTGCGCCGCCCGAGGTGCACGCGACGAGCGAGCTGAGATCAATAAGACCAAAACACGTGGGAATGAACTTTTCTTTACATTCTACAGCCGTGTTCCTTCGAACGTCAAAACTCTGATTCACTTCGATCTGCAAAAAAAAAAAAAACTTTTTTTTGCAGTTGCCTAGATTTTTTCTCGTCGTTGGAAACAATAATTTTCGTTGATGAAATCGAACATGCGAGGTCCTACCCGATCTACGAAATTGTGTCACAAGCGTTACTGTAGCAAAATAGGATAATAATAATAAGTAATAAAGAAACACACTCAGGGAGACCTATCGACGTCCGTCCCTCCGGAGTCGGCGCGTTGGTCGGGCGATTCCTCCGAAGCGCCTCCCGCTCCGTGCGGGAACCCTTTGCGGCTCGTCCATTGCGGACCTCATGAAGTCAGAACCGCAGAAGCGAACGGTCTTGTATTCAGTATAGTACTATCTCGCCTCCGGTACATTGTTTTTGCCTTGCTTCATTGGCGACAGCTTTATTTACTGTGCGACGACACGCAAAGGGGTGAAATTAGAGAGAAAGGACGGAGCGAAGGCTTCACGGAACTCTCCAGCTTGACTACTGCCACTTTTCGCTGTCAACGCTGTCGATTCGAGTGAGTTTGAAAACACTGGATATCTTCACGTTTCGTAGATTTTTTCAAACTCCATTCAAGCTTCATCCACTTTCGCTCTTGTTATATCTAAAGCTACTTTATTTTTTTTTTTTAATTCTTTTCATTTTACTATTTCATCTACGATTTAAAAGAACTTGCGTCAAACGGATGGGACAGCTGGCCGCTCAGCGGCACCGTTGAATTTGCGTCACGCGTCAACCACCCGATCGATACACCTCTTTATGTTGTTTCGCTCTGGGACGAGAGGAAAAATCCGTACAAACGCCCATCCCGTTTCCGTGCATTTTTTAATATTCTCAAGCAATTTATGCGAATATATTTTGACATTCGGATGATCATTCTCGGCACGGAAGTTGTTCGACTCGCCTACGGAATCGCCGAATGCGGCTTTGAAGGTTCATGACCTCGAGCCGAGTCGCGACTTCTGAAAGGGCGATTCTCAATGTCGCGAAAGTTACGTCATCGGCGCTTTCCTCTCGTGGGGTGACGGGGTGATATCGATAGTTGTATTCAATGATAGTCAGACACGACACTACGATTAGATTTTTTGTCCTCAACGTCGCTATTAATACTTTCTGCTTTTTACCGACTATTCATCAAATCATGGTAGCGAATTCAACCTTTCACCTTTATTAGTTGACTTGGTTTGAGCTTCTTGGAGGTAATTTAGCGTATGAAAAAAAAAACCAATTTCTCGATAGCACGATTAGTTTCGTTCTTCACTTGGATTTTTTGTCGCCAATGTCAATGTCGATGCTTTACGACGTTTACCGACTATTTGAAAAATCGTAGTCCGTTGGATATTCGACTTATCGCCTTCGTTATTCGATTTAATTTGAGCCTTCCTTTCTTATCCGGACTTATATACCATATAAAGAATAAATTAGTTTCTGAATAGAGCTGATCAGTCAATTAGTTCATACAAATTTTCTATCAGCTTTGCTATCAATCGTGATTTAGATACGTATACGTCTTTCTTATTTTTGGTATTGGATTTGATATGAAATTTTATTTTTCATCCGATCTAATTTACTATACGATGAATAAACCAGTTTCGCAATAGAGCTGATCAGTCTAGATCTAGTCTAGATATTCGCTTAGATTTTCTGCTATCCGTTTCGCGATTGGTACTTAACACTATACACCGACTAATCGTCAAATCATGGTTTAGTTACGTACTCGACTTTTCACCTTCGTTATTCGACCTGATTCGAGCTTTTCTTTTTTATCCGGTCCAATTTACCATATGAAGAATAAAGCAGTTTCTCAATAGAGCTGATTAGTCTATTTCCACGTGGGCATAGTTCAATTGGCTATATTGGCCTCAAGGCAGTATTCATCGTCGATTAGACACACAACGTGTGGCGGGTCTTTGCATGGACAACCGCGTACGATAAGATGGTTTCTCTCGGGCACCGAACACAAATTGCCTCGGAGTTCATTCCCATTGTTCCCAGCGCGGCACAGAAACTTTACTTGCCGGACGTCTGAGAGCGCAATGAAAAGTGTACACGATAAAAATAAAAGTTTTGGAGACAAAAATTTTTCATCACAATTTTCACCCACGATCGCAATTAATTTTTTTTTCGACGATTTTATAATTTTGTTGAATCGTTATTTTCGATGTCTCGTCGTGGAAAAAACGTACTATATAACATGTGCGATGTCGTCTCAAAGAACACATCGCGCTCGAGTAACGACATCGAGTGTCCGATAAAGCGAGAATTCCGTACGATTTTTGTTCACCGTGGGCAGCTTGTCGCAAAACGGAAACGAGCTGCATACTCGACTCGAGTGTTCATACCCGGAATAGCGGAGATTTTTTTGTTATTGCTATGGGAAGAATTTTTCTTCTCCACAACGAAGATTCTGCTGGGAACAAAGAAAACAAAGACAAGAGAAGAAAACGTCGTTGCGACGTGGGTTTTTCGCACAGGAGACACAAATAGAATAATCCGTAATTTTCCTCGAGTCGAGTATCAGCTGATCGAGCTCTGCCTTCCCGTTCAACGCCCGCCGTATTAAAAACGCAAACGCCTTTGAAATCAACTCGACGGTTCATTTATTCGCGTCTCACCGGTCTGTCGGAGAGAAACTCTTGCTTTTGTGTTTATGAATTCAACGGTCGTCTACACTGTAGATCACTTTTAAATTTATTATCGCGTCGGTTTACTGACTTATGAAAAATAATGCATAAAAAATGAAATCGGAAAGAACCGACTCATAGAAAATTGCATCGAAGCGCACGAATCATGGAAAATCGTTTCGGAGAAAAACGACGCAACGAACATTACGTCGGAAATAATGAGTAGGTGAAATGTTAAAAAACGTTGTATCAACGACTTACGATACAAAGGCTTTTAATTATGTCTCCGAGAAATAAAACTATACAAATGTGAGGTTACACTGTAGCAAGCGTGTTAGAAATACAGAACTACAGAGTTATTTGAGGTTATGGCACACGTTGAGCGAGTTCGTTGTACTATACTGGGAGCACAGTGCTATAGAATTTTTTTATAGACTACGGAAAAAGCAATCGTACAGGAACAATAGTAATGATTGCGACTACCTTTCGAGATATTTGCTTTCGCGCTGCTTCATCAATGTAGTTTATTCGTGCGACTTCGCATTTAGTTTTCATAATATATCGCTGCAAACGTGCTTCACAATCTATAGAAGCGATGTACCGAATTCTGTTAAGACGCGTCGGGGTCGAGCGAGAGGTGGTGACAACGGTGGAACAATGGGTTGAAAGAGTGCAACAGAGAACTCGTTTCACTTAACGTTAAGCTGAAGTGAAATTTACGTGACGGGGCCAGTCACGTGACGGCGAGAGATATTGGCATTGTTGGAACAATAGATTGAAAGAGAGTAACAAAGAACTCGTTTCACTTCACACTAAGGTGAGGTGAAACGAGAATCACGTGACAGAGCCAGTCACGTGACGGCGAGAGATCGTGGCATTGATGGAACAATGGACTGAAAGAGAGGAACAAAGAACTCGTTTCATTTCACGTTAAGGTGAAGTTAAAGTCACGTGACGGCGAGAGATAGTGGCATTGACGAAACAATGGACTGAAAGAGAGCAACAGATAATTCATTTCACTTCTCGTTAAGGTGAAGTTAAAGTCACGTGACTGATCTGGGAGTGTGCGAGAGACAGCGGCACTGCTGTAACGGTGGAGTGAGAGAAAGAGAGAATGTGTTTCCATTCGCATTGAGCCGATTTGAAAAACTCTGGAGACAACGTCAACGACAGCGAGCGGGACATCATTGAAACCCGCAAATGCCCTATTTTGCCCTAGCGCCATCCGGAAGTTCGAAACTTCCGCCCCTTCCCTTAGCAGGCGGTCAAGCGTAAAAAAACATAATACCCTTTGTTCTCCTGGTGCCGCAACGCTACTCGCGGTCACGTAACTCAAAGAACGACTTATCCTCGCGTAACCGGTACGCTGACCTTTACTGGCGACATTAGTTCCATTATTTGCACTGGAGACACAAATAGAGCTCATATTACGTTTCCTCGTGGCGATTGTACCAGCTGATTGAGCTCTGCCTTCTAAAAATGGCCTGCCCTGCCAGCCATCGAAGCGGAAGTTTCGAAGAGATCATTTCGAGATTTGTTTCGAAAAGTCTGACTGACTCTTTGAAAATGGTATCCGTCCGTCCCTCGCTGCTGGGAGCTCCTTAGACACGTGAACGGATTATCTCTCGCATAAACGATATCCTAACCTCCACCAATGATATTACGTGAACGGCCGCGACTTTTTTTTACATTTATAACGTATTTAGAAAAACAGACCTTGAACGATCTCGCTTACAATGACGTTTTATAGCATGCAATTTCGTGCCGTTGCAGGTGGCAAACAATCGCCTAAGGTCACGTAACACATATCGCCACTGTGGAACGAGCGATCCTATGTGCGTGGCGTCATAACTCAACGAGTGTGTTCATCAATAATGCGAGAGTCCCTCTAAGGTGTGGCTGAAGATCAATATAACCTCAACGTATTATTAATTAACTTTCCTCCGATAGGTCGAAAAAAGGATTCAAAATTTTAGATCCAATCCTTGAGGTCCTGTTTTTAGTCGAGTAAGGTCGAATAACTGCACACAGGCAAAATTCAAAAATTTTATTCAACAGTGTAGGTTCAACGTTTAAGGTCCTTTTCTTCATAGTTCAATCGGATAATTAATTGCAGACTGTTTCTTCAATTGAATTCTAAATTTCTAAGTGCAACGACACAAAGAAATTAATTTCGCATTACGCTTTCAAATCCGGATCCGTCGAATGGAGAGTTTGTCTCGTTTCGGAATTCAGGCACAGACTCTGTGAGTAACGAAAACGCGGCTAGACCACAATAATTATATGTAAAGATATGTATTTTTTGTGCACGTATACCGATAAAATGCTGCAACTGCGGGTGCATGGAAAAGCAGAGTATAGTAAAACACCTGGCTCGGGGTCCAACATAGCGACCCGATAATGGCGAACATTCGCAACACGCAACAGAAACTAAGCGTTGTGAACGTTCCGGTGAACGTGAGAGAGCCCGTTTCGTCGAGGGTATGAAGAGTAACCCGACAAGCACGACGCAACGGTATAGCTAGAGAGGGACTCCCGACTCGGCGAACACGCGGATCCCCGGTGATGTGCACGTGATTCCAGCGTGCGCCAGCCAACTCGACGGCATCGACCGCTTCCCCTTCTCACTTTCACGCTCAACCCGCTTCCAACAGCTCCAAACCCCTCTCCGTTCGGTCTGTCATTTTTTTTTTTTTTCATTGCCGTTTTTTTTCTTCGTCGTCTCTTCCTACAACTCTTGGTCGCTCAGAATTACATGCCGACCGAGCTCGTCTTCTTCTTCCTCTGCGGCGTCCTCTACAATAGAGTTCTTTGTATGTTTTCAAGCGTCAGCTGCAATGCAGACCGACCGTGAATTTTCGCGAGATGTATTTTGTTTGGAATCACAGTAAAAAAAACTTGTACTGTTTACAACTTATCGTCCACAGACCTCCACAATTTTTCATGTATTAATTTTTGGATAGCACAATCCAGCTTTAGTTTTACGAGTGAGAGCACAAGTTAACGGTTTTTATGAAACGGGCAATAAGGGGACTGGTTTGGGTATTCGAAATCGACCATGCAAGCTTGTCACTTATTTATCAAAATTACTTTTACGAATGTTTTTCATTCGATTTTACGAAACTATATTTGGCGAATATTCATTTATTTTATTCGCAATTATCGTAGGTTTTTTATGTTCTATCGAAAAGAAGTTGCTCACGACTTTGCAACTAGATTCGTCGATATAAATTGAGTGTGGTTAGTTCCGTTTTTACCGCTCGGCTGAGCTTACATAATTCGAGAGATTTGTCTTTCGATCGTTAACAAAGCAATGTTTCATTGTTTGTATTTCTATGATTTATTTTACTGCTCAATAACAACGGCCTCTTGTTTTTCCATCGCTAATGTAGAAGCTAATGTAGAATTAAATTGGCCGTATCGCCGGATTTCATGTTTTCGGAACGACTTGCAACATTGTACTTCAAACACCATTAGGGACGTCCTAGAGTTTGACTTATCCTCCTCCCACTCGCGAATCATCAAGCGAAATATCCGATGGATGAAGTAAAATAATGAACTTTTTGATAAAGTGTAATAAAATATCCGTCGGTCAAATGATTTGCAACAGCAAATTGTATTCGCCTGGAACGTGAGAGCAATAAGCTTCGACGAGTGTTTCTATTAATATCTAAGAACAGGCTAAACGGTCATCGTGTCTCCCGTGGACTCGAAAACTATGACCGGCCTGTTTACTCTATCAGCGGCGCAGCTTCGCCTGTGTTTATACCGTGAGTCGCACTCGACGATCTGCAGGATGTAAAAATGGGAAACCGAGAGCGCAAATATCTCGCGCGTGAACAAGCGTCTCCGAGTGTTTGGCAGGATACTATTAATCTGTGTAAATGTTATCGTAAAAAAAAATGATGTCGGTGTTCGCGGCTCTAAGGTCACCGTGTTTCTTTAAATTTGAACATTTCTGTATTTTAAGAAGATCCCCCGTGCACATACAACGCAAAGAAAAGCGTAATTACGATTACGATTCATTTGCATAGCGCATGGAGTTTCTGGGTCGTTATATCCGAAGCGTTACCTCAGCTGTGCGAAACAGGGTCGGCTAATCGACGAGCAACATTGATTTCTGCCCGCACGGCTCAATACACTTTCAACCATTTAGAAAGATCGATCTTTGATACTCGAATAGTTTTTTAAATTTTATTTCCCTAAAGTCTTCGTCAGGACGATCCATCTCGTCGGATCATAGCATCGACGTAACTGTAGAACTTGTTTTTTTTTCTACACTACCAATCACAAAAATCAATCCTTGGACGACTTTGTCGATGGAACGTTTCACTTCTGAGCTCGGGAACGACTCAAAGTCCAAGATTATCTTTTTTAATGCGTAACAATAATCGAGAAACGGACGATGGATCGTAATTAAGCGCGTATCTAATTGTGTGGCTTCTCGATA
This sequence comes from Listrodromus nycthemerus, assembly GCA_963978505.1. Lineage (NCBI taxonomy): Eukaryota > Metazoa > Arthropoda > Insecta > Hymenoptera > Ichneumonidae > Listrodromus > Listrodromus nycthemerus. Next base: position 10,709,326 of record OZ021686.1, on the reverse strand, counting down.
ACATCGGGTCCAGATAAGTCGCACACTCGTCTCACAGCGTGACATTAGTGAAGCATTTTTTTTCGTACCATCTAGCGGTTCAACTCTCGAAGAGTCCACGGATGATGTCACGGATATCTCAGCTGTTTTCTTCACGCAGGTCGAGTGTTATTGAAACTCGGCTATCAGGCCGATCAATCGCGAGTAAAACGCCTATGCCGAGTTTCCTTTTTGTTCGCTAAGCGCGTCTGCGGTTGTGGAGTCGAGTTAACAATGGTGGCCGGTCGCGCCAACCGCACAACAAACCTATTACGAGCGTTCGGAACGAGGTCGCGCTGCGATCGTCGCAGGCGTTGCCATTCGTGTACAGTTACAGGCTATAGTCACGCCGCGCATTCGGTTCTTCGGCGGAACTCGAATTTTTTTCGTTAATCGAACGTCTTTTACACTAGAACAGTTCTGTCGTCGATTAGAGGCGAGAACGGGCGCGTCGGTAAGGAAGGATGAGTTACACCCAAGGAGAATGATCCACACACGCATCCGCCCAACGATGCGGTATTAATTAAGCGTCTGATACACGAAGAACGAACGCTGGAAACAATTTAATTTACGTTAATAAGCGAGTTTGTCTCGGACACGTAAAGGAGGCGTTGTGCTATCTGAGTCATTACTGGATGAGCGCCGTTCATTTCCGGAGTCTTTCGTATTCGAGCCTTGAGACCGTCGTGTTTGAAGCGTTTAGAAAAAAAAAAACAAATATTTTTCACGCCGACGTCTCGTCTCACGTAAACAAAATAGACGCGAATTAATGCATGAAAATACGTGACAGCGAGTATTTCCATTTTCTCATCGATAATTGTGAAGTCTCAAGGTCACTCCAGTGACCTTGACCTCGACGTCAATTTTAACGCTTTTTATCTTGTGGGAAGGCTCGAAGAAATAAAGAAAAAAAAAACTATTTTGTGAATTTGCCAATAGCCATGTGTCGGGTATTTTTCCTCGCAGAACGCGTTGATCACCTAGGTATTTCCGAAAATAACTGTTTAGATATGCGGAAAATTGAGACTGAAGAAAATTTGTTGCGAAGAGACAGAAAATCTTCTTTTTTTTTTGGGCACTTGGAAAAGGTTTTATTTCCTCTTGAAAACAATGGTGAAATCAAGCTCACCTTGGTGACCTTGACGTCATCGTGCCCTCTCACGATTTTCATTTTCTCTAACGTCTTCAAGAAAAGGAACAAAAAAAACTTTTCTGTGAACTTGTCAATAGCTCAGTGTCGCGTATTTTTCCTCGCAGAACGCGTTGCTCGTCTGGCGATTATCACAAATGGTTGCTTCAGCAAGAGGAAAGTTTAGAGTTTCGGCGAAATTGGTGAGGAAACTTATTTTTCTTAACTTATTTTTACAAATGAAAAAAATAAAATCGCGCCTAGGTTTCTCAAAGAGAAAGTTCGTTGACCAATTCTTTGCATTCTTCATCGTAAAATCTATGAGCAAAATTGTAATAACCAGGAAGCTAATTGCAACTTACTACGCATAATTTTTTCATAATTATAAGTACCAAGTTTCCTCTGTAAAGCAAAAAAATATATATCCATGAAAAACCAATGATTATCAAAATATACTTTGTATTGTCGTGTATAGAATAGAAAATGAAAATAACTGAATATCTTGTCATCTGACCGAATGTCGTTCTGAGATAATCCAGACTGAAACCACTCGGTGTTAAATGATACGTTTTATCAGAGATCTCTCGGGCTCGTGGAGAATAAAAAAGAAAAAAAAAATAATAATTCAAGGAGCTAAAAACGTGGACTGCGTTTGATTATCCAGCGAACGGTACCACCATCTGTTCACGTGACGCGGATGCGTGCCGGGCGCGCCTATCCGAGCTAGCTGAATCAACAAACAACAACTCTTAACTCATCGCATGCTCTACAAGTCGCAACGAGAGGCTTATGCGTAGTGAACGATACGCACGTACGCATGTTTACATCGCCGAAAGTCTTTGACCTACTGTTGCGTGCCACGCCACTCCGATGTATCGGCTTCAGCGGAGAGATTACGAATTTAGTCATCTCTCCCGCCCATGTAGGAAGTTCGAGAGGCGAATTTTGTTTTCCACTCTTTTCATTGTTTACCAACGTCCTACGATTTTAAACAACAAGCGTCGGCTGGCATTGCAATGTACGAGGAACAAAGGCCAACTCAACCGAGGAACCAACTTCCACGTTGCAACGATACCAAACAAAAATGATTGCCGAGAAGGCCTTAATATCTCCGCGGCAATCGATTTATACGCTAACACAGCGAGAGCGCGTGCAGGCAACGCGTGCGTGTTCCAAGCCGGGTGTACAAAGACGCTTGCGTCGTTGAATCACGACTTTGAGGGCGATGAGTTGGGCGCTGCGAAACAGAAGAAAACAGTGGCGGTGCACGCGTTTCCCGAGTGCTCGTCCAGGTTATCCCCACTGCGCGGGACACCGGAGCTCCCCTGTTGGCAAACGCAACCGACCGTATAAAAGCGAACGCGAACGAGACCGTCGAGTTAATACGTCACGCGCAGCTGTTTCCGAAGCGTGTAAGAGTTTGCAGAGCACTTTTCGTTGTCCTGAATCGTTCGTCGACTCGAGGCACGCAGTTTGAACTGAAAGGACGCTTTCAATGTTGACCGATAGATCAATCGAAGTTATCGTGAATCAGTGAAAGAAAAAAATACCAGATAGCTTAGAGCCTTTGTTCGATAAATAAAATAGTTTGTGAAACATTTTACCGAGTGCTGGATAATACGCTGTAGAGGAAACAATAAGCTGCAACGATGCCCGTCGAGCTGGCACAGACGTCGCTTCCCGCTCACAAGGCCCACACTCTTTACAGCAATGGGTACTTTGAAACTTCATTCATCATTCGTTTTACTTCTTATATTCTCGGATATTATATATACATATATATACCTCGGATATTATATGTACAAACAATGTGTAATATATTTGGATGTATTTGACACATATAGGTCATACGTATAGGCTAAATACCGATTTTTTTTTTGCTAAAATGTGTTTTCATACATTTTACACTTGTCGAAAGCTGAGAAACACGGGGGCTGATGTCGCACTGTTTAAGACGCAAGTCGAGCTGGATTGCGCTTCTCTGCTTCCTAGCGCTGTATTAATGTTTTTGCATGCGAGAGATATGTAGTGAACTTTCAGTAGGACCCCAAACGTGTAAAAGATACTGCGAAAAAATGTAAATATTCTCTAAAAAAAAATTGAATTATTAAAAATGCAGTACGGATTATACTATTGCACTTTTCAACGGGCTATATATATATATATCGTACGCATAATATAAATTCTGAAATTATAATCGGATCTTAAACTTGTACGCGATTGTGTAAAAAATATGTGCAATGAAAGAAGAGATAAAAAAAATGGATTGGGAAAAAAAATTAACATTAACATTTTTTGAATTATTTTTCCAGGGAGCCGAAGAAGATGAACAAGCTCTGCCGTCAGCTGTCGATCGAGAGTCCGATAGTAGGTGGTCGAGACTGCGTATTTAGCTTCGATGTTCCGGTTCCCGATGTCCCCAGCCACGGTGCGAGGATTCGCGTCGTCTGCGCTGGTGCTTGTTATCAACCGAGACGCTCGCCGAGCATGAACAGCCTGACGTCGGTGTCGAGCTCCAGCAGTCTAGCTACCGAGGTCTCCGTCGAAACGGATTTCCCGATAATGCCCCATCAGCCCCATCACGGATTCCGGGATGCCGCACTGTTTCCCGGCTACGAGGTCGCCGGCATCGTTGAGTCTCTGGGCTCCGGACTCGGCGACGAGTGCGGCTACGCTGTTGGTGATCGTGTCATCCTCTATCCGTTCGAGGGAATTCCGAATGGTTACGTGGAGTATCTCGTCGTCCACGATCTTAAATATCTCATAAAAATACCGGACGCAATGTCCCTCAGCGTCGCCGCGATGCTCCCTGCTGGTGCGCTTCTGGCCATGAACACGGTTTTCGCGGCCCACGAGCACGTCCAGGTAAGTTTATCAAAAGCGGGTCCTGGGGAAGAAAGGGATTTTTTCCTCATTTTTTTTCCCTGACAGCCACCGTTCATTATCGGGGTGGCGATCAAGGAAACTAGAGAAAAGTTGGGGAAAAAAACTTGCTAACGAAATCGGGGAAAAGTCGAGAAATTTCTAAAATTATCAGGGAAAAAGTATATTGCTGCGAAAATATACAATTGAACGTTAATGCACTAATTGGGCATTTTTATTTGTATCATTCATTATTTTTAATAGACGTCGTTAAAAGTTTGGTCACGGGAAATTTTTAAGTGGTCGTGCATGAGTTATGCACTGTTTTTCGGGGACAAACATTCACCATGTTTATGTGTATTCAATAAATTTTATTGTATTTTAAAATTGTATGAATTATTTTTTTAGTCGTTGGTGAGAGAAAGAGGCGAGTCCAGTGTCTGCAAGATCCTCATAGTCGGCACCGGAGGATTAGCTCTTTGGGCTCTCCGAATCGCAGCATATCACTTCAGCAACATGAAAGACAAAGTTCAGATAACGATCGCTTCGCTGAAAGACGACCAGCTTTTGTTAGCTCAGGAATTTCAACGGTAGATATATTTGTTAATTGTTTGGATACAAAAAGTCGATGCTATTATCGTGACATTGCTATCGAAGTAGGATAAGGATTCAAGAGCAACCTATTGAGGTTGTTCGATAATCTTTATCTGTAAACTTTCGTCCGTCGAAACGTTATCACAGCTATCGGGATGGAGATGACAATAACATCAAAATACTTCACATATTGAGAGAGATAGGCGATGGATCTGGATAATTAAACATACACGTGTGATTAAACAACATCGCATCTTTCAAAGTCGATGCGGTAACTCATGATTTTATTATGCGACGCCGTGTTTTTTTATTGTAGCGCTTGTTTGTGACATAATCTTTAGAAGCACACAGATTATTTTCATCGTGGGTATCCCAATAAGTTTTTTTTATCAGAAAGCAAATTAGCTTTAGTAATATCTCACAAAAATTTTCAGTGATATAATTTTTTTGAACTCCCGACATTTAATGGGAAAATAATTATCAATTCTCTATCGCTTAAGCGGCAGCATTCACGAACAGGGCGTATTATTGTTGCAGAGTGAACGTGGTACAGTGGAACGAGGGTCTATACGAGAAGCAATTGATCGAACGAACGATGGACGCTTGTCAGGGCGTTGTCGACGTTGTTATCGACTTCGGGACTACCTCTAGAAGTCTTCATCGCAGTTTGCAGTGTCTCAGCAAGGGTGGTGTCGTGTTTGTTATCAAGGACGTCGCTGACAGACTCTTGCCGAAATTCAGCAGACGTGTCGAGGAGCGTCAACAATGTATAAAATCGGTGGAGCCCGGAAGTCTCGAGCAACTGAGAGAGCTCGTCGAACTCGTGGCTTCCGGTGAGATCGAGCCACCACCTCACACGGTTTATCCGGCTGAGGAAGCCATGGACGTCGTTCAGAAGCTATGCCACTCGGAAATTCACGGCCGAGCGATTCTTCGCTTTTATCCTACGGACTAGACGTGTCCGTAGAGGTTGAAAACCTCGATGTGACAAGTACATGTCGCTTTCGTTTCCGTGATCGATCTTCCGGTGGATACGACACTGGATTCTTCTGCGCGAAATTCAATTTGTAGCGATGATGTACGTTAAATCGCTGCCGGCAGGCCACGTCCTAGAAGGATGCGCTATTGTGTCACGCAAAAGCACACGGGTCAAATATCGCGATACTTTGAGTCACAAAGACGCCGGAATGTGAGAGAGCGATGAATTATAATTGTTATTTTCTTTTTCGAAATAATCGAGATAGTATATATTTATTGATGGATCCTCGATCTATCGGGTCATGACAGGCCCACGTTTCAACTTTTTCATGTCACTCTCACTGTACGTGCACAAATTATAGCATATTTAATTCATTGTTAACATTTCGAACACGGTAAAATGCAACATCGACTCTCTTGCAAATTGGCGTCTCTGCTTTGTGAAAGATTCGATAGTACGTAAGAGAATAGACAGAAATCCATTTGTCATGTGAACCACGAATCGCAATTACGTAGTTTAGTTTGATATACAAAAAACGTACGATAGGATACGCGTATCCACGGTTCGATACAAGGCACGCATTTAAGGATACGACGACACTTTCGAGCTGTAATGAATTGGCCCGATGCTCTATTTGACTCGACCTTCTATATGTAGAGAAAATTGTTTGCATCGTATATATGACATGAATAATCGTTTCAACTTTTGAGACACCGAATATCGAAGACTCGAGTATCGTGCTATCGAGCAAAGTCATCACAAACCTCGTTGTTACAATCCCTAGAAACAGTATTTTATCGAAGAAGAGAATGAGAATATTAAGAACAATCGTAATCTTAAGTAAGTCAATTAATGATGACTATGTATTGTGAGCGTTTACATGTAAGACAAATCGTTCATCACTGTATAGTTACTGTAATGTGAAGCAGTTCGAAATCCTTATAACTTTGAAAGACTGTTTGGTTCATTTTCAACCATTGCCGTTATTTTGTTTGTTGTAGTCATTTTTGTTCTGTTTTTTTTTTCAATGTGATATAGTTGATTAGAGTTGAAGCGAACGCGTCATCATTGTATCGTAATGACAAATTACTGTTAAAAAATGTAACAGCAGTTATTGTATTATATAAATGGCAATATAGCGTATACGTTTTTTATTAAATTGAAACGAGTTTAAAATTATTCGACCCTTTATCTTCCATCTTTGGGTACGCTTATTTCGAAAGTTGCCACATCCTGTATGAGAGTTGTGTCACAGATAGAGGGGTTTTCTTCGATAGTTGTCTAGACTAAAAAATTCACGTTGGCGAGGAACTTATCTGCAAAATTAACAATGGCACATCAAACATGAAAATTCGTCGACGTTACAAATTCCCCATTTTTCAAACATGCCCAGCGAGTGTAAGTCGTGTTTTCACATCGAAAGCTGCATCGAACTTGAGAGTGGCGGGAATAAGCGTGGGCGACGAGTGATGCGCCTGACCCGGCGCAGTAGCTTACGGACCGGTGGATGATCGGTAATGCGCATGCGCAACTTTGTTTAGATCTTGTTTCCTTGGCAACGGAAGCTTTGTTGTTTACCACAGCGCGACGTGTCGCCTCTTGTTGGCAGATGAGCGTTTACTTTTCCGGAGAAACGACCTTGTTCATCGGCGTGCAGAAAGATGCAAAAAGTGAGTGAAGTAAGTGAGTAAGATTGTGCAATGCAGTGAGTTTTGATGGCAGGTCACGTTGACCGTGTTTTACATCCCATCTGAGATACATTGGATCTAGACTGGAAGGATTGGGTAGTTCGTAAATGAGAATACGACAAAGGCATGGCGTCGACGGTCGCATCGTTTATCGTAAGTTTTGAAAATACAATTTTGACCTTCAAACAGTCATCTTTTCGTGGATGTTTACAATTCGGAAGTTCACGCGTCTCGGCGGCACAGAAAAATATACACAGCTCGTGTAGAGTAGAACCGATCGATTATTTTAACCTCGATGACGCTGACCTTCAAATTTCTGGACCATTCTACGGCCCATGCAAACATTCGGTTGTCCGGAAGTTAGCGCCAAACACGGTTAAATATATAAATCAAAACTTCGTTGCTCGGCACGCCAATTTCAACATGCTGCATACGTGTTAAAGCATGTTGAAATCGTTGAAAACGCTGCACATGCCTGGTTCGCACTGAAACAGCTTAGAGATTTCCCGCCCAAACGCCCGTATCTAGTGTTCAGCAGCAAAACAAAATGGACGACTTTATTTTACGGGACCCTTGAATCAAGATTTCGCCGTCGGAAACGTATTACAGGTATGTTTTGAAATTTAATATATACTCTTATTTTGCCTATATGTGTCTCATTCATATACTCGTTATGTGAGCGTAATCCAATTGTGTTTTAATGATCCGAATAATTTATCATACCGACAAGACCCAATACCAACGGGTTCCTATAAACGAGGGTTCTACTCTACACGTAATGTATATATGTCCACGCATTCTGTCTACTCCCCCTTCAGCTATCCATGGCGCTGAAGATATGTGCATGAGACACAATTTAATTGAACCATAGCGTCGCGCAATCTTTCCTCGGCAACGTTTCCGTAGATAAAACTGGACAGGTGATTTTTTTTTCCAAACTAGTATGCGCTGGTGAATCTTACTGATGGAATCTTGTTAGAAATGAAATTTCAAGTCATGCAGATATATTCAGACTCGTGTCTATACACGGTTGTAGGATAGCTGTCGAGTAGAGCCGCGCGTTGTGGAGTTTTTCACTTTACACAGTCAGACGAGAATGGATCGTTAAAATCGATTCCACGTTGAAAGTACAACGCTCGTCTAGACTGGTATGTAAAAATCTAAAGTAAAACTATCTAGACCGTCTGAAAACTTTCGCGACATAAATAATCGTATCTCAAGTAAAAAAATGACCACAGGGAATTTACTCGGCACCAGCGCAGGAAAGCACGTTGCACCGACACAATGCAAACTTGTTTTTTTCACGCGTCACGACATTGCAACGACACGGCGTTTTAATATCGAAGGCTGCTTGCTCAGTTCGAACATGCCACAAAGCTTCACGATGAGATAAATCTGCATTACAAAAATGCAAAAAAATTGGGAATTCAGTGTAACGCACGGAATTTTTTTTTGTTAAAACTGGTACGTTCAATTTAATGGATATTTATGATAAAAAAGAATGTATGGTAGAAAAGAATGTAATTATAAAAATTAAAGTACTGTCATAGTTAAATAAAAGTAAATGATTAGAAATAAAGTATTGTTGATGTCTTTAATAGACGGACCATTAACTTTACATTAAAATTATATATGGAATTTAGAATACTGGTTTTCGCATAAAAACTTCCAGTCCGGTACATTAAATCTGATGTGAACGTTCGCGAAAATAAAAATACAAATAAAAATTAAAAATGATAAAAGGAGAAACAAAAATAATTGAAAACCTAACTCTAAAGTGGATAATATAATTAATGCTGTAGCAGTGGGTAATATTATCAATAAACAATAATAGCAGTAATCGATAATAAAAAACAACATAATTAATTATTGTAATTACATCGATACTCCGAGTAATGCGTTGTGAGGGATGACGCCTCTTGACTGTAGCGAAGATTATTAACTTTTTAAGGACAGGGATTTTTTCAATAAAGATTAATACTTTTTTGAAAAAAGATAAAGATGATAATAAATAATAAAGATGATAAATAAAGATGATAATAAAATTAATGATAAAGATGACAATAAAGATGAAATCTTTTTTTTTTACATGAAATTTATCCATACAATGGGTCAATTTCCCATATAATGCATAAAGTTAAATTGCTGCTCGATATGTCAACCCGTCCTTAAAAGGTTAATAAATTGAGACAATTACAATTAATTATGTTATTCTTTATGGTTAACTACTGCTATTATTATTTACTGATCCTGTGTTAAATGACGCAAAACGGCACCTTTTCATTTTTAGGTAACTAATCGAAACCTTCGAAATAGATTTCAAGTCGTATATTTTCCAACTGATCTCAGTAACGAAAAAATTATTGAACATTTTTTCAAAAAATCCATTTTCGTCGAACAAAGGTAAAGGTACCCCATTTCATTTTTGATGTCTCCCGACTGTAGCGAAGATTATTAATGACTTGATATAATTACGATTAATCAATTATGGTATTCTTTATTTTTAATTACTGCTAACTCCGAAGGTTTTTTTGTCCTGGTGGACAGTTGGGAAATAATGAAAATAAAAGTGCAGTAAATGAAAAAATTGATCTTTAAAATGAAGAATCTAGTAGTTGGATGATTGAGAGTTAAAATGAAGGGTTCTTTAGCTGGATGGTTCAAATCGGGAATTTGGGAGATGGATGGGTGACCATACAAATCGAAAGTTCAGCCATTGAATAAGAATTTGTTCAAATTCGGTGTTTCATAGATGAATGAGAGTTCAGTACTCGTCTGTGTGACCTTTCAATTGGAAAGGTTAATATATGGTTGGATGATCGTAAAAACCGAGAATTTGATAGTTCGATGGGTGACCGTTCAAATCGAGAGGTCAATAATTGAACGGGTGACGATTAAAGTCGAAAGTTCACTAGCTTGATGGACCGATGAATTAAGTTCCCGTATAAAATTATGAAGTTAGAGATCTTGGACAAATCGAGCGCTGCAGCTCGATTGAATTTCCGGTCGCGCGCGGCAGCGCTCGTCATGACCCCGATTTCTATTTAAGAAAATCATTCGAGGTGCGGTTGTTGATAGATCAATAATGTGTTGATAATATCTGATAGTTTGTATTTTATTCATCCACTGAGAGTTATTTTTTTATTATCTGAAAGGAGAAAGAAAATTTAATTTCGATTCATGAGTATCTTGTGGCTTTGCTCGAACGATCGGATTATTTACTCACGAAATCAAAGTTGTCGACAGAGAGCTCGAAGAGATCGTAAGATTCAGCGTATTAATTATCTGGATCGAATGACCAAAAATATTTAATGATGAACAAAAAAATTCATGGTAGAATTATTGAAGGACTCATTTAAGTACTTGACCGATCCAACGGCAATAACTTTAATAAATTCAGTTCCCAAAAGGTCGACGAAAAATACATTAATATCCTGTAGCTCGTATCATATTTAAATACCCCAACGTATTTTTCATTATCTAAAAGAAGAAAAAAAAACGCAATTTACAAATTACGTTCAATGCGTGTCGTAGCTGTGTTGTGTATAACGGTCTTATTA